>JAQQBR010000001.1:13014289-13026259 GCA_030347285.1 Microctonus hyperodae
CAAAAGATATCCCTCAGGGTCCTCGTTACCAAGGCAACATATGTCGTGACGCACGCAAGGGGTGTGGACCCGCCGAATTTATATCCGTAACTACTTTCAAAAGTATTAGAATAAAAAGAAAAAAGTATAAATAAAGTATAAAATGACATGCGAAAATAACACAGCCGTTATTAAGATTAAAAAAAAAAAATAAAAAGATTAAATAATATCGATCCACATGTAGAAAAATAAAACTACAATTTCCATTGATTTTTATTTTTTATTTTTTTTTTCCAAGAAGTTAAATATTTTTTCATTTATAAAATGCTTTGAGTTATAAACTTGATGTATGTCAAAAGGCAAACACAATATTGTGTATATATTTGCAGCTCGCGTACATTTAAGGGGATGTTCTGTTATATCTACACAACCCCTATTGTGTTGTATACCTATAGTATATGTATGTATGTAAATCTCCATCGATATATGCCCATGTTTGTAGGTATATGAATGTGGCACCCGGGAGTTGAGCTCCCTCAACACGAGGGAGCTGAGGCGTCGGAATTATCCCAAACGATCACACGTCCCTCTTTCACCAGGCCATTAACCCCATCTCATTCTCCCTCCGGGTGCTATCGACAACACCCTCGAGTTAAAGGGCAACTATTCAAAAGAATATCGAGTCATATATAATAATTTTCATGTAATAATAATTTATATAATTTTTTAGTTCAACAATTAATCATCATTAAAATCTATTATTTTCCATTGGGGATGATAATTTAATTATTAAATTGAATAATAGCTAAAGAATGATTGCAATATGGACAATGATTTTGAAATATTAATAACAATTTATTTATCTTGGATGAATAAATACATAATTGAAGAGGGTAAATCAGTTTTAATTGTTGTTGATTTATGATGAATTGTGTTTGAATTTTTATTATTTTGTTAATTGATTTATAGATTATATTATTTAAGAGTTTTTTTTATAAATTTCGATATTGTTAGACGCGGGAAATACACAAAATTATTTCCCTCCTGTGGAGAAAGCTGAATAATGGTAACATCGGCTTTAATGGCCCATATTACCGTTCCGGTTTGTTTAAAGGGGTCCACATCCGATGGTGTATTGCACGCGCTTTCCAATTATTTATTGCACACGTCTTAAATAATAATTGAATATTATTTTTTTTTTGTTCTATGACTCATCGAACATTATTCTATTTTTATATTCTAAATAAATATAAATAATAAATTAATATAACGTTTTAAATGACGAATAATTTATTAATAATATTTATAATATTTCGGATATATTTTGTGAATTAATTATATTAATGAATTGATAATATAATTAAATTTTGTTATTTTTGTTAGTTGACTAATGTATATATTTACAATTGAATTATTATTAATTTTTAAAAAATTGTCAAGGCTTGTAGAATAATTTGTGATAAGGATAATACGCATTTTATCACGGTAATATTTTTTACGTAAATTAAAGTGTAAGGTCATGTCACGAGTTTTTTAAAATATTCTTTTTTTCTTATCTTTATATATTGTTTGATAATTTTTTTTTTTCCACAAATTGTTTGTGAAATTTAGTGAGAACTGTCGAGCGCGAGAAGTAAATGAATTAAGTTATTGATGAGTAATTGATGGACACCCTGTAGATGGATCGAGTGTCGGTGCCACGCGCCGGGTTGAGACGAGCGACCGACGCAAGGTCAGACGGTGGCCTCAAACTTCCGGTGTTGGTAAACCCAAGTGTGTATATGTATATAAGCACAAGCGAGGAAGAGAAGCAAAAGGAGAGAATACGAAATATTAAACAGTGAAGCGTTCATTGGCCTGCTTAATAATATTTCTATTTTTTATTTTAATTTCATCACAACTATAATTTTCTTGATGAAATAAAAAATTTTATAATAACAGTATTGCAGACAAACAATTTTATATAATATTATAATAAGTTTTTTTCTTTTATGAAATTTATTGTATTATTTTATTCGAGGTTGAAAGAAATAAAAATAGGTATTAAATCCAGCGCAAAAAATACAGCCATCAATTTTCCTCGGCGTCGGACCTGAAAAAGGTTGCACCACTGTATACCTCTCCCTCGTCTCTCTTCATTCCTGAATGTGTACCACCCACTGGGATCGCTCCAGCGCACTTGAGAGTCTCTGCACCTACACTCAACGCGGCCTATTTATACTGCTGAAAAAAAAAAAAAAAAGTTGCGCGCGCGGCCTCACACTAAATGTAAAGAAAAAATCTTCTCTCGACAAATGTGCGCCCTCTACACAACACTCCCTTATAAAATTCTATACATAGCGTTTTTTTTTCTTTTTTTTTTTCTTACAAATATTAAATAGATTCTCTTTGACTAAACATATTTCATCTGCATTAATGCATTCCCCTTCTATTAAAATGAAAAGAAAAAAAAAATTCTCTGAATTTAAAAGAGAATATTTTCTTAATGAAAAGCAGATTTTTTTTTCACTAATTTCAATAATAAAAAATCCTTCAGAGCATCAAAATACTGTTGAAATAAAATTTTTACATAAGATTTGATCGAAATTAAAAAATACAATAAATATATAAATAATAATAAAAAATAATACACTGTTAGACAGAAAGCGAAAGGATGACAGCAATCGCGTATTATTCTCTGGATGCCTTGTATATTTATATATACATAGACAAAAGTTCAATATCCTTTTGCATCCCCGCGTGTCTGTCGAGTTAACGCCCTCCTTTGACTACTATGTGTCTGTTTTGCGCCCCTTTCTCCACTTCTGTCTGTTTGGTGTGTTTGGTCTGGCTCACACGGCGCATTCGCACGTCAAGCGTTACCGATTGACGGTTAGATGGTGGAATGGTAGGAGTCGCGCGTGTCTCAACACGTTTTCCTATGTGGTTGCGCGCGCGCTTGAGAAAGAGACACACAGAGAAAGACCAAGTGTGCAACCATATAATAATAATATTGTATGAAGCGAGAAACGTAAACTCTTGTTGCGAGGCACGAATAGAATTAACCAAGAGAAAGTCGACAATATAATATGTATATATGTTTGTGGCCTCGGAATTAGTGGAAGCACAAAATACACACGATGCGATGCCGCCGCGTGGGTTATCTTGGGAGAGGGAGAGAAAATTACAAGCCCGGGAGGTAGGCCAACAAAAATGTCTAGAAGATATATATGTAAAGAGAAACACATGGTGTATAATAATTTATATATTTCTATTTGATATTAATATAAAGTTGAATATGTTTGAAAAATATTTTCATTGAATATTTATATTAATATAATTTATTTTTAGAAAGAAATTTTTTATGATTAATGCAATTTTTTAAATGGAGAATAAATATTCCAGATATTTTTTTGGATGAATAATTTTTTTTTTTTTTTTAATAACTCCAAAATTATCCAAAAGGTTGTTTTGAGGTTAAGTTATGAGGTGAATGTTCAATGTAATGTACGAGAGGAGGGGGAAAGGGAGTCGATTGAGGCAGGTCGCGGTTTCAAATGGCCGCCATTGGTGTGTAGGTTGCCAAGGTAACCGCGTGGGTGGGACTGAACCGTTGCTAAGGGGTGGAGCTAAATTTATTGGTCAGCCATCATGTATTTATGCTCCAACAGTTACCGCTATCTGACGGTGATGTTTGTAACTAGTATTATTTTCTTTGCCGCCTTTTTCTATTGTAGTATTATATAGATGTGTACTTTATTCGTTTTTATTTTCTTCCGTTTCTGTAATATTTACACACTCATCCAACATCATCAATGTATCAACATTGCTTTACTAAAATAAATATTTGTCGATAAATAATATTTTTTTTTTTATCAGTTTCTATACTTTTCTAATTAATTTCTGTTCCTCTTTGTTGATTATTTCAGTTTTTTTGAAAAACAACTTACTAAAAAAATAATATTAACAGTGAGAGAAGTCTTAAATTGATATTTTGCAAAGCAAACTGAAAGTTGATGCTCTCTTTTGTTATTTTTCTTTGTATCTACTTAAAAACGTCTCATTTTTCGCTTATCATATTAAACACACAACATCAATATTAAATAGTAGAACGTTAAAGACCTACGCCACATTAAAAAGACCTTGAATTTCAATAACAAAAAAAAAAATTAAGATTGAAAAAACAACAACGTACATAGTTATATAAGTACACATCAGTGTCAAAGACTTATGACTCAATTGAACGTAAAATCATTATTTACAATCATATATATATACATACATATACATTGCTTTTAATTATATTATAACGAGTAAATATTTCGCGTGTTTTTACAAATAATGCAAGAGGATTGCGTATTAATACTGAGCGTGTGAATCGACCCACGTCTCTTTCTTTTTGCTTCTTCCTTTTTTTTTTTTTTTTTCGTCTTCAGCCTTCGTCTCATGAATAATTCATTATAATTGCGATTATATATCCACTCTTCATACTTATTCATAGACGAGGCGTTGTAAACACTCGTTGCGTCCAGACGTTGGAATTTAATATACAACACACAGCACTTTTTCTCAAACCAGAATTATATACAAACCAAAGAGCTGAAAGAAAGAACACAACAAAATTAATTGATATTTATTTTTATTATTTTTTTTCCTGCCCTTTTTCTTCTTGTTATCATTACTATTTCACATAAATAATTAATCGTATTGATATATTTATAAATTTAAAATATTAATTCACTTGAATATGTCCATCATTATAGGTGCTGGTGGAATACGATGATGTGGAATGGCAGAGACGTGAATGGTTATCACCGTATCGTGATACGTTATTCTCATTTTTCCTGATTGAAAAGGGTCTGTGTTGGTCAGAACGTTTAGATCCTAGACATAATAATAGTCTTGTCACTATTGATCATTATAATAATCATCAACATCGAATTAACGGAAAATCTATCAAGGGATCAACAACATCAACAACCACCGTTGCTTGGCCTGCTATTGTAAGTGTATATTATAAACTTGTACAGGTATTTACATAGATAAATAAGTGCATATAATATAATGTATATTATCATGTACGTATGTGAGTAATTAATGGGAAACATTAATTAATTTACAAGTGAATAATGATATGAATATAGTGTCTTGAGGAAATTTTTTTATTGTATATAAACGGAAATACCATCATATCGTGCCAGCCAACAATTTACTCAGCTTTGGCTCCCACGTGCTCTTCTAATCGTAATTAGAGATTTAATTAGCAAATAGTCTCACGTACGTGGCGCCATATAGTCTCTTTTGTCTCACGGGCGAAAGTGCCATTATTATATTTTTTTTTTTTTTTTTTTTTTTTTTTTTTTTCATTCATAAGTTGTCAACATTAATATATATGTTTATTTGAAAAATTAATGTTTATGTATAAAGAGAAAAATTAATTAAAATGACAGTTGTATTTATTTATTGTTCATTGTTAATTTCAGACATTTTATCCATTGATAGCAAGAGCTGAATTAACTGAGGTTCTGATGCCAATTGAATTTATGCAGGACAAGAGACTTGAATTTGTTGATTATTCCAAGCTCAAACCATTTACCGTGAGTATGAAATATAATTTTAAATAAAATATATATTTTTTTTTCTTTTTTTAAATTTTGATAGACTATGTTTAAAATATAGTTGCGTGCCAAGCATAGTTTTATAGGGTCTTGCAGCATGCACATCGTTCATGAAATTGTTTCTAAGTAATTAAACTCCTGGGCGCGCTCAACTTTTGCCGTTAAAAGTTGTGAATCGCATTTGAACAGGGCGAGGCAGATGTGAGAAGCTTTGGCCCGTACTATTCAACAGAGAATCATTTATGTTTGCTGCAAGTTTTCGAGCTTGCGGTCAAAAGTATATATATATGCGTGCAGGAAAATCCGCTCACGTACTCATATACATGTGTATGTATTTCTCTCTATCAAAAAGTTTGTCAGATATATTTTTTTTTTTTCTAAAAGTTATTTAACATTTGATCGACATTGGCACACAACCTTGAGTTCAATTCGCCAACAATATCCTTGAATAAATATAAAAACAAATCAAAAAATAAAATTAAATATGTCAAAAAAAAAAAAACAAAAAAGTATTTTTTTTTTACTTATAAAAATGAATAAAATATATTCTTTTATATTCCGAGTCCGATGACCCTGAACTATAAATGGCATCATCCCGTCACCGGACATCGGGTAACTGCAATGAAAAGCATACAAATATAAATACATAAATATACATACATTGAGTATATAGCAGTAGCTTAGGTTTTTTTTTTATTCTTTTTTCATTGGTCTTTCAAACCAAGCACGGTACGTTTATGTATTCTCATTCCCTCTGGTACTTATTTTACTCTTTTTCCTTTCCTCACTTATCCACTCTCTATACACACGCTCATTATTCTTTTCTTCTTATTGTCCTGGCAGCTGTGCTCAAGTCGTTTCTTCCCTCCCTCTATCTCTCTTATACTCTCACACTTTTTATTTTACTTTTTTATTTCTTTCATTCTCATCTTTGTTTCTCTCTTCATGAGCTCGTGCATTTAATGCTGGAGAGCGGCCAAGACCAGAGGCGCCAACATATTCCCCGTTTCTTCTTCTATAACGGTTCTTGGCATCGAATCATATCCCCTTCTTCAGCTCTTTATTCACCACAAACACCACGTGTATCTATAATGTAACTCAATAATTATAGTACCTGAGATTATATTTTTTAATAGTGTATTATTTTTATCAATTCTTTATAGATTATTTCCTTATTTTTAAAGTTTTATAAAAGAGGAAAAAATTTTTTTTTTATTTCAAGATAAAAAGCTCTATGCTTGCTACCTTTATGTAAACAGTTAGGTGGAAGTTAAACTTGACGATAGAGACACACTGGCGAACTTTCCAATTGCACGATAAACTCAAAAGTTTTTTGATCATGACGAAGCGACACATCTGGGTTTAAAAGTCTCCTAGACTCTTTTCATTTCTTTCTTATTCGCTTTTCTTTTTTTAGCTTACTTTCTTGTCTTCTTCAAAAACTTTTCTTTGCGTGAGTTTTATCTATCAAGTCAGTGTCAAATTTTATTTAACTTTAAAATTTTATCAGAATCATTTTCTTCACTTAAGAAGTAATATCATTTTTTTTTTCTTTATTGTATAATTTTTCAACAATAATTATTATTAGATAAATTACCTCAACACGTCATGAAAAAACAAAAAAAAATACAAATAATTGAATAAAAAAATTTACTCCAGTACTTTTGACTTTATTATGTTATTTATAAATTTTGAAAATTTCATTTATTTTTCAAGTGAATAATTTTCTTGACTAATGAAAATTACTTCCGGTAAAATCATAAATTACTGATCGTGACTGGATAGAAAATATGGAAATATTTTATTTTTTGAATTGTAGCCTGGAGATTATAAATGTTTGATTATAAAATTTCTGCATGTTGATCTCTGTTGATATTCCGCAGCAGGACTGGGAACTCACGAAGGGTACAATACCATGGGCAAATGCCGTGAGACGATGGGCAGAAATGCAAGACGGTCAAAGAATTCTTCTTACCACACCCAGTGTATTGGTTGGCTTTAGGGTCGAGGTTTATCGTGCTGAAGGCACCACCCAATGGTACACAGCCGTCATTGTTGGTTACAACGAATCCACCAAGGTAAACAACCATCTCTTATATACATTCATACATACATTATATTTATTCATTATTATTTTCGTACATAAATCATGCAATATTAATTTACCAACGTAAAAAAAAATGATTAATTTAATTTATTTATTTTTCTTACAGGATTTAACAGTGACTGATGATACGGTTTTGGAGGATCATAATGAGGATCCAGGTCTAGTTCAGATGCGTCTGATTGGCGATGGAGGTAATTGATCTTTATACATTTATATTTGTTTACAAGTTTTTAAAAGGAAAAATGCCGTTTTGATTATGTATATACTTAAATATTTATACAAGAAATCAATGGAGATTTTTTTTAATACTGGAAATACTTTTACATTTCATGATTGCAGTTGTTGAGTGTATCATGAGGGGCGAGGTCGTCGGCATGACGCCGAGGAGGTCGAGGTCGTCGACTGGCTTGATGACGCACGCAATCGTTGTGGTAAGTTTGTGGATATATAACTCGCAAGTTTCTTTGTTGAATAATATAATCTCAGCAAACTAGAGTATAATATTTCCAACAAAGATTGTACTGTCTATAACTATTTATGCAAACTTTCATATTTATATTTTAAAAAAACATCCATGTGTCTATGCGTTGCTTTTTTTTTTTTTATCGCGGTCACAAGTGTGAATAAAAGAAAAAGATTTTTTTGAATTAAATTAAACGATTGAATTTCAATGGGAATTGAGTGCGATTCTATTGAACGTATAAATATAAATCAGACAACGATATAATATCTATCAATAAACCTAAAAGACTTTTGGCATCATGCCGATTCACATTTTTTCTTTTTCTCATCGACTTTACATCTCTATATATGTACTTCAAGTTCACCAAGAGATATAGCATCAAGCACATGAGCTGGAGATAAATATGTATAAAACTTCTTGCGAGCAATCCAGAGAGTAAATATCTCGATCAATTCTATATAATAGCAGAAATTGTAACGGAAAAAAAAAGAATGATTGTTTACATATGTAAACTCGAATGATACAACAAGAAAAAAAAAGCAACATAAATACAATAATATATAGAAAAGAGTGTAAATAAAAAATATTGGATTATAAATGACCTCATTTGTGCTTCTCTAGGGATTAGAAATTGTATTCTCACACGTACATCCGCACATACTCTCATACTTTAGCTTTGTTTTCTTTCTCTAGCTGTGAATAAAAAAAAAAAAAAAAAAAAATTGGTATATTGAGGATGGAATAAAAGAGAAAAAAAAATGGAACACAAACCCGAAGAGAGAAGCAAGTGAAAGGGAAGTTGTCGAGGGAGCATTGAAGCAAAAGTGGAAGAAAACATTCACTCGCGCACGCATATTGTCACACATTGGATTTTATATTGTGAATATGTGTAATACATACATAGATGTACACGCGTGTGTGGATGTGTATTAGAGCGAGGGTGAGAAAAGAGACGAGAAGTGAAATGAAAATTGAGTAAAAGAGACAAACAAAAATAGAGGGTATGAACGAGAGTTGTTGAAGGGGAGTTGTGTGCGAATATTTTCAAAGATGTATATGTGAAAGCGAGTGAGTGAGAGCTGGGCGGCGGTCGGTAGCTGTATTGATTTGCTCATGGGTTTTGCGGGGGATGAAAGAGAAAGAGAAATTGAGAAGAGAGGGCGAGACACACCCCCTATTGGCTGGGGTAACGCGCGCGCGGGGAATTTTGTGCTCGACGTGCTCGTTTCGTTACTTCCCCTTGTTGCTGTTCTATAGTCTCTAAAATTTTATCCCTCTTTTATTCTCTATTCTTCTCCCTTGCACTTTCCTCCTTATCCATCGATTTTATATCCTCTCTCTCTCCCCCCCTTTCACCCTTCATATAATCTATATAACCATCTCTTATGTCCTCTATTTATTTTCTCTCTTTCTCTCTTTTATCCTTATTTTCTTGCGACCTCTGTGTTTTCCCCGTTTCGTGTTTACATCCGACAACTAATAGCTTCACATATATATTGCAGACTATGTATATACGAATACCCCTTTGCCGTTATACGCCAGGATATACACACATATACTATACACAAATATACATTCGTTTATACTTTATTTTTTATCTACAAAGAACTTGTTATTTTTTTTTTTAATGTGAATTCAGTGATTTTTAGCTCTTTCATTTAATTCTCTCAAGGTTATATACACCAACATTATTGTATTGATATATAGAGAAAAATTATGCATTCATATTTTATTATTATTAATTATTCTGTCATGTTTATTTATTTATTTATTTTTTTTTCTTTTCATATTTTTTTTTTTAATGCACCTGCTTTTATATGTGTATTTATGGTCGTAAATGAATTTATGACAAGCAATTCAGTCGACATTCCATTACTATCCAAATTCCCCTTCCCATTTCTTATACATATATGGATATATATGGGGTGAATAAATTAAACAACAATGAGATAACATATATGCGAAAATAAAATATTCTTCAATTTAATTTAATAGAGAGATTTTTTAATTTTATTATTTATTTATTTATTTATTTATTATTGGTTGTTGTTTTTTTTTTCTTCTCTTTTTTATTCAATATCATTTGAACCGGTTTCTGGTTACGGTGTCGCCATTCGTGCGTTATTATCATTCGCTTGTGCGCGTCGAAAATGTGTCGGGGTCGAGGCTGACGCGCGTGTGGTTGAATCTGTATACATAGTATACATATATGTATTTGTACATACGTGTATGTATAGTGTGTGTGTATTCCCTGAGGGCACGTTTTATTTTTCTCTCACTCCCTCTTCATCGGTCCCCTACCACTGACGCTGTGTCTGTGCACTGGTCGTACTTAATCTACTGTGGCAGATATAACCTATACCAAGAGTAGAGGGGTTAACATATATCAACGACCGGCGCCACGAGAGTTATGTATATATATTTATTATATAAATTTCCCCTTCGGCGCCGTTAACTATATACACGTCTACTACATAGATATACATATGAAAGTATGTACTGTATATATAGGTTTCCACCTGTTTGTACGACTATTTTGTCTAGTGAGAAAGACGCAATAAATAAATAAATAAATAAATAAATATATGGGAGGTAACGATGAGAGTGTTCGACCTGGATAAAGTTCAATGAGTATATCGAACAAACTCGTTGAACGCATTGACACATTAAATGTGTCTGTAAAATGGACAATTATCTTTTTATTTATTTAATTAAATGTAGATAAAAAAATTTTTTTTTTATAGCGTAGTTATTTCTTGATAGATATAGCTATTTATATACAATTATATATTTTTATCAAATGAGTAGAGATTGTGAAGGAATTATCAAAATAAAAACAATTTTTTTTATCGTTTTATGATATATTTTTTTTTTTTACTGAAAAGTTAATAAAACGAAATATATTTGATGTTATTTATTTTTTATTTTACATTGTTTATGACGTTCGTGGTCATGAAACGCCGTCCGAAGGTATTAAAAAAAAATGGTCCGTTAATCTCTGAAGAAATAAAATGCACGAAAAAAAAAAAAAAAATAAATAAATAAAAAAAAATTATGGTATGCCAAGCAGTGAAATATGAGCGTGTTGGTTATATTGCTCAAAGTATATACATACTATATAACTCGGGTTTTGCGATAAGATACGAGCATGTATATACATATACTACCATCTTTCTTGTCCGAATGAAGGACCACCAAGGATATATATATACTTTAATCGACTGCCCCTCTTTAATTCGATTGGTGGCTTATCCTCAAGACATCAACTTTTATACATATATACATTCAATGCTCAATGGCCTTTGTATATACATGGATTTGACTATATTGGCCAGAGGCAAAGAGCGTGCTGCTAAACGTCCAAGTGAAAATAACAATATAAAAAAAGAGAGGACAAAAAAAAAATAAATGAAATAATAAAAAGAATGAAGAAAACAAGAGGAGAAAAGGGAGAGAACGAAAGTTTATCGAGTATGCATCAGCTCCTCGAGTTTGCAATATTATCGTTCGCGTGACGAGGTATAGTTGTATGTAATGTAAGTGTGTATATTGATGTTGGCCGGGGATTGAGTGCGCGCGGACACAGTTTGTGCGTCTACAGTAACGGCGTCGGGTAGACAGACCAAACTCGATACGATAGGGAGAATTGGTGCGCGGTAACGGGAAAGAAAACGACGAAGCAGTCGCGCCACCCTGTATTTGCACGGGATGAGGGGGCGGGGTCGTCGTCATCGTCGTCGTCGTCGTCGTCGTGTCGTGGCCATTGGGACGCGTAAATGGTGGGGAGAATTCAACTCACAATCGTGCGACTTGTAATAGTGGGG
>JAQQBR010000001.1:13067757-13079027 GCA_030347285.1 Microctonus hyperodae
AATGTATTATTCCAGGCGTGAACCTCACGCCTTTTACTATGAGGTAAATTGAAACAAATTCTCTATATCCACCTAACGCTTTAAATCATTTCCCAAGTTCATTTTCCGTTTTATTTTCTTTCCAGTGCTCGCTTGAAGATTTTGCCGTGCGCTCGTTTACAGCGCGGATGAAGACACTTGGATTCACCAGGAGGAAGTCTTTAAAAAAAAAAAAATATCAGACTAATTAATCTTTTAAACACTTGAATAGAGATTTATGTGTATATGTATATTACAAAAGACTCGATAGTTATTATAGTATAGTCATATTATTTGTTTATATAAATATGAATTTTTATTTGAAATTAAAATTTATTGTAGACAAAATGGTAAATTATGTAAAAATGTGATAATATACTTTATATCTTACTCTTCATCATGATATTTCTTCAGATGAAAAAGAATTCTAGTCGCTTTTCATCAAGAATTTCGACTAATGAAACTTTCCATTTACCTGTATACATCGTACTATGCTGTATAGGAATTCTTTTCCAATTGGCAGTATGTTATTGGTGGCATTCTTTGCCTTCGCATATCACCATCTTGGAACTTTTTGAATATAAACTTTATAATTAACTACTGGAATCTGAAAATGCGTGATACTGTCCATGCTGTTGCTTTGTGCTTGATTGTGCTATAGATAGCTATTTCATTTATCTTCTTTTCCTTATCTTTACACATGTTATTTTCTGAAAGTCAGGATTACGCTATTTTAGCTATCATTTTTATTGTTCTTTATTAAATTTTCCTTTGCGAAAATTGTTGAAATATTAAAATTATTACTTACAAGTCTTTATTTTTATTATAATGTTATTATATTCCTTGATTATCATTAGTTATGATACAATTATTATTTTATATTATTGTTTTCTTCTCGTATGGCAATGGCCAGGGCATAATAAATTATCAATCAATCAATCTTGAGAGTGCGTGGTCTTAAATTTGCCACGCAAGAGGAAAGACGAGGAAAATAAGGAGGATGAAGCCACTCGCTATTTTAATCCACAAGATCAAAAGATCCATCGGCATTTATATGACTGAAGAAAGAGGCTTCTGGAGAAAAACAAAATAACAAAAAAAAAAGGTACGTGGAGTATATTACACAGTGCACTGACTTTATTTAATCTTTTTTTTTATATTAATTCTCTAATATAGTAATAATAATATATCACAATTAATATCTTCTTGTATAACTACACACAAACACGACAACGCGTATTTTTACTTACTCGCTGAAAAGTTAACTTTACTTTTAAGAGCATCAACAACTATACCAGATTAAATTTAACGATTCAATTAAACGGTGTATTCACGTGCGAGAAATTCTTTAAAGTACTTACGCAGAATCTGTATGTGCAATACGCAATGTTGAGAAGTCATGGAATTTCTACACTGCGTGTTCTCTCACACGGGTGAAAATGTGTATATACTTTGTAAAAGAAAAGTACATTTGGCTTCTTATTTTTATTTTGTTCTTCCTTTCACTATTATGATGATCGAATAAGCAATGCGACTTCAATATAATTTCAGAGTGAAAAAAAGGAGAGAGAGAATGAAACCTCCCTAGGGATCCAACGGATGACATTCCGTCTTTACCAATGTAGACTGAAGAATGCGAGACGAAGAGTCAACGCTTTTTCGACGATCAAGTTCTTTACTAAAAGTAACAAAAACAAATTAATCTTAACTCACACATAATTTTTTTTTTTTTTTTCTATACAAAGACATATGGAGTATAACTAAAAAAAATATTATTCTTCAAATAGTTAGTCTTATGATGGTGTAGAAAAAAATAATTTGAGGTTGCTGTGTAGTTATCCTCACTTTTAAAATATTATTTCGGATCTCTGGGTTTTCATTCCTCGAACAGCCGGACATTATAGTTATCCTCAGTCTCATTAGCGTGAGTTCGTCAGTCACCTAAAGCGTGTTTTCAGGCAACCAACCCGGTCTTTCTTTATTTTCAGCGTTGTTCTATTCTCGTTTGGCAACTTTCATATATTATACGTATATTTACACTTTTCCACACGACAAAAGCAAGAACGAGGAAGTTTTATGTGGAGATTTTAACCAGAATGTCTGCCTTTAATTTCAACAATATTATAACAAGTTGAATATAGCTTCTTCATTTTTATTCTCAGAAGCGATTTTTTCATCTAGAAAAAAAAACAATTTACATATTTAATAATAAATTTAAGTTTACTATTGAATTTCCTCATCGCCTCCGTTTCAAAACGAGTCACTAATTAAACAAATTAAAATTATTACGCTACCTTAAAGTGAAGCTACCAAAACTGTTGAGAAAAGACAAAAAATTTTGTCTCCCTAATGTCGTACTCCGGACGTATATTTTTTTTCTTATTCCTCAATGCGGTGCATCTGATCTTTCTCCTCCCCTATATGGTTTGTGACGTCCTGCGTACTGCAATACATTAAACGAATGTTGAAATAAAAACAAGAAACAAAAAACAGTTTATACCATAAAATACTATTTTTTAAATTTAATATACAACACACCAGTTGTAAAAAATAATTTTTATCTCTGGAAGAAATAGTATAACATATTGACAGCGGAAAATTATTATTTTTTGAAGGTCGTTTTTTTTTCTGACTCATCATCTTAAAGTTCAAAGCGACCGCGAACACGAAGGGCACGCGAGAGCCTTTGCTTCGGTGTTGAAGGCACCGACACAGTCAGACAGCCGTGATTTTGTTACGTTAACGCGGTTCGTTAGAGTTGTTTCCTTTTATCCACATTATAATACTGCACCAAGAGAATTCGAATGCTCTTTATAAAAACGAATCCAAATGATATTGAAAACCCGGAGTGAAACTCAACACCAAACGGGATCGATTTGTTCGTGTGCTCGTATAAGAATAGTTGTTGAAATAAAAAATATGATGGAAAAAAAAACGTGATATATAAACTAAAAATTATAAATAAAAATAGAAACACGAAAATTTATCAATGAAAACCACTGAGGATTTAAAGAAATCATGCAATTATATTCAGGTGCGTTGCCTCTTCGTGACGAAATATAAAAGTCATTCGATATTCGAATGATGTCGCAAACGTTTTTTTCATACCATAACCGGAAATGTGTTCCGTGCATGCCATTGGTACGTGCTCTGGGACATCGTTTACATGACAAACATGAGGTTATGACTGCCCATAACTATTCCAAATTGATTGACTGATAAAAAAAAAATTTTTAATACAGCTTTGAATGAAAATATTGGAAGTAAAGTTATAATCTCATGCAGGATTTTGCGTGTCCCGTCAAACTGTCGCAATATCTTCGATGCATATATAAGTAATGTATATACATAACTCCATGTGTCTATCGCTTTATACATATAATAAATGTTCATCATACAGCGAAAAGCTGCGGGGCACGTTCTTCAGTATACATACAAATATTGCCTGAGGGCTCGCACGTCCACGTAATCATTATAATTGCCACGATGATCGTTCACGTTGAGCTTGTCTAGCTTTTTCTCCATCGTTATACGATCTACTCTGACACGACACCCTCTTCAACATCCAATGAAGGGGTTTTCAGTATATATACAGTTAAGAGCAAAAAAAAAAAATAGCCATTGAGATATTGCTCTTCTTTCTTTTTTTATTTTTTTTTCTGTATATTATATACGCTTTCAACCTTAACCTTCATCTGCCTCAGATTCATTCAAGTATGTGCTCGTATTGCCCAGCTTTATAATGGCAAACAGACTGAGAAAATGTATATACATACACGAATGATATATAAAACTCGTATAGTGGATTTTGTTTTATATATTGTCTAAATGTGGTTGGATGCTGTGTCATCGTCTGAACGCGCGGCAAATATAATCCCCTCGTGAGTTATGATGAAAATATATGAATGTAGATACATCATGCATACAGCCATATAAGGGTAAGAAAATCATCATGTATGCCAGTTGCATTTGTTTATTGATAAAAAAATCGTTGAATAGACCTGCATGAATTGAAACTGAGGCGTGTGCATCAGGTACCATTATCTCAAGTGACACGAGACATGAGCCGGGTGAGTGCACAAGTCTTCTTTACTATAATTTCACCGTGGGAACATCATTCCCTGTGGTCGCTGGATAATTATTATCTAGATAGGAAAACTCTTGAAGGTCCTAGAAAATAAAAAACATGACTGTATAGTTCTTGAGTTTATAATAAAAAATGTTGATGAAACAATAAACAGAAGCTTTATATAGCAAAATGGATCATATTTATAAAAAGAAGATATTTATATAAAGTAGAAGGTGCTTGAACTTGTATTTATGTGTTATTTACCCCGCTAGACTGACGACAAATGTCCAGGCCCTTGATTTCATCTTCTCCCACTGTACACACGATATATATACACGCACATTTTCTGCTTGTCGCAGACAACAGATGTTTGCTAAAAATTCCTGGCTTGCGCGCACGACACGCACCCAACATTTACACTGTGCTCTTGTGCCACACCAAATATTTTATTCGTGTATATGTATACACACACACAAATAGCGTCTCGACGCCCTGAGACGTCTAACTGTCTGGTGTTCCTGCAAAAATAGGATTGCGTTGCGGCAGCCATGACGCGTGAATGATGTTGAAATATATACCTATGTCTATATACCGCGCTCTTCAAGAATATTTTACCCCTCAATATTCAGCTATAAAAAGTTAGGAAGAGAGCAAAGGTATTTATTCTCTCCTTGATTCTTTGTATTTAAAATTCTCTGCTGCACACTGAAACATATATATGTATATAGAAGTTAGAAAACAGATGAAATAAAAAAATAAAATTAAAATAAAAAAGTAAAAAATGATACAGCTATGTAACATATGCAACTGTCGTTTTATGATAGCCGCAAAATTTTTTTTTATCCATATGTGTTTGTCTGTCGAGAATTTCTTTCATTTTGCATATGTAAAATCTTATTTCCTCTTATTTCTGTATGTTATATCGCTGTTTTTCTCTTGCGTGGGTGGGCATTTATCGTTGAAAGCGTTACACTGTGACGAAGTGTGAAAATATACGTATGTACATATACTTATTCATAAAAGCTCTCGATTTCACGTATGTTTATACGCTCTTTTATTTGTATTGTATATGTACGTAATTGAATAAATAATAAGTATCACGTAGAGATACATATATTGGTGTCAACTTGTACATATACATTATCCCATATGATGTGGATTACTTCAAGTTATTTTCATTCCAACCCTCGTGTGGATTTAAAAAAATGAACAATGGCAAATTACGTGGACACATCAGGTACTTCCGTTTATTATTATATTGATTGAACTAGCCAATGCATGATGTGTGAATCCATACATCTCAGTATACATATATACTAATTCGTTATGTAGGCACGAGATGTGTTACAATGACGGCGCGCACACATAGTGACTTCACGTGTTGTACATCAAAATTAATATATACCAACACCGGACGCTGAATTAGCCAGGTGAGTTTAATGTTATGGGTTTAAATGATCCTTAATCAATTGCTGTAACGTGAGAAATATCATTAATATTATTGATAAATTGTAAAAGTAAATTAAATAAAATTAAATAAATTATGTATACTTATTTACATGAATAGTGAAGAGGTGATCAAGAGCATATCAGCAAAAATATTTTTGTGAAGATTGTTTTACCACAAGTCTACATTGAGAGAGAGCGTCACTTTTTTTTTCGTTTCATGAATTTAATTGCGCACGTGCATCTGTGGAAAAAAAACGAAGAATGAATGACGTTGCGGTGAATTTCTGAGCGCGGGTGATGATGATGATGGTTTTTCATTTGTGTATGTTATTTACGTGAAGCTATTTATGGTTGGCCGGGTGGGCGCGAATGCAATCGTAAATGCATCCCCCTCTGGTGCAGAGAGTGGGTTGCGAGAGAGGGTGACAGGTGCCGAGAGCTGCTACAATAAATCGTATGAATGATATAGAAAAATCAGTTGGACTTGCGAGGGGAATAAACAGCTATCTTTAACTTCTATACGTTCCAGGAATTTCATTACGATCAACATGACAAAGATATACACTTTAATAAACACATATAAAAATTAATAAATTCTTTTTATTATTTTATAAAAATATTTAAAAAAAAAAATTATGGACTTTAATGATATATTTTGTATCTAAATGAATTATATTAAAAATTAATTTTAATATATAATTTATGCGATGCTCAATTGAGCATGTGGAAAGTAGAGAGTATAATTATAAAATTATTATATGTATACTTGCAGGTATTATATATTGATTATGAATGAACATTCAGGTTCATTCAGCTTGAGCGTGACCCAGCCTTGATTCATCCATGTTACTCTGATGCATTCACATGCACGTTTATACACTTTATCTTTCCTCCTCTCATACCTCGGTCACTTTCATTCTGAGAAAATCTGGCTAAAGCAGCAGTTAACTTATACAACACTAAACGACGTCCCCACTGCTGCTGCTGTCCAGGTTCATGTACATTCACATATAATGTTCAGCTTCAAAGATTCAACTGCATGATGTTGATTTTCTTATTTTGGTGGTGTTACAGAGTAGCATGAAGATCGACATCGCGTGTGCAAAGTTATATGTACATTTATCCGCAATACACGCACACGTTTGTGAAGTATATGATGAGGAAGAGAGAGAAAACGGATCCTCTCGCAAATGAGTTCTGTAGAAAACGGAAGGGGAATATAGAGTGCAGGGTAAAATTGTATGGCATATACGCTCTTTCTTGGACTATTTTCAGCCACGTTTAATTAATCTTGAACTAAAAATGTCGAGTGGGCAAAATGGCAAGTCAAGTCAGCGAGCCACCTGGCAGAAATAGCTGCATATGATGCTGAAGGGAAAGCTAGGGGAATGGAGAAATATAATAAGAAAAAAAAAAAAAAGAGAAATAAGTGATAGAGTATTATACGATGCCAGAGAGACAGAGAAAGAGAAATGATATGAATAATCCACACTTGGCATCTGCTTGGAGTATTTTTTTTTATGTATCTTTAGTCATTTAAAATTACTATAATTCTGTTAATTTCTTAATTTGTCGAATGATTGTATGTACTTTTATGAAAACGAAGATTTTTTTATTGCGATTCAGTGGCTGACGGCTGCTGTAATTCATGCGGAAGTCAAGTTATAGCTCGGTAAACACAAGCAATGTATTTTCCTTAGACTTGAATTCTTCGTTTGTGTCATTTGAAGTTTCAACTTCATATTTCATTTATGATATCTCTGGCACGATTTGACAAACGGAAATGGCCATACGCTTTATGAAATACTAAAGCGCTGTATTTTAAAATGTTATTTTGAATGAACTATGTAATTCATTTTGAAGTAGAGTTATCGTATGATAAGTGTGGCAACGTCATCGTGTATTTCCCTCTTCCTTTATATCTCTTATGTATTTATTTTTATTTTACCTCCATCGCCTACATTCGAATTGCGTTTTCGATATTTCACAAATGTAATTAGCGTGTGGTAAACATCTTATGGGCAATGTAAAGTTGATGGTGGAAGGTATACACATCTGATCTAATAAACCATGACGGCAAACGTCCGGCATGGTACAACGATGACGGATCTTTCATGCGCGGGCGATGCATGACTCTCATCACTATTATTCATGTATACTGTATCTAGCTCACTTTATTTTTCATCTCCATTTCTTCTAAAGCCAAATTTAGCTTATGAATAAACTGACTTTGAGAGCGTACGACAAATCTCACCAATGAATTAATTTCATTAAGAAAATCGGACCGGAAACTGTGGTGAAAATACACCACATGAAGATTGCGGAAATATTATAGATCTATGTATAAATTTGATGTATCATATATGAATTTATAAATTCACATTGCCTGGGAAATCGCAGAACGAACGTTTGTATATGTATATAATCTAAAAATCACCACCCACAGGGATGCCGAATGAAATTGCATTCGTGTGCCAAGTGCCCCTAAGAGCTCTTCAGAGAGTTGAGAGGGAGCTGGATGACACGACGTTTCCTGGATTCAGTCGTGTATAACGATTTCCGGTTAGATAATTCAACGTTTATATTCTAAACGTCCCATCGAACTTCTTTTATTTCACAGTGATGTAGGTCACCAGTGTGAATTCAGCAACAACCTGAAAATTCATATTTATTATTAAATTATTTATTATATATTATAAGTTAAATTTCAAAATTAGCAGTTTAATAAATTCAATTTATAAATAAAAAGGATATAAAAGTAATGGAACAAATTATAATTTCTTGATGTCCAACGTTGAACTGGAAGAGAATTCTGGGAATGTTAATTCTCCATTTGAAATAGGTTATTTATAATTTTATTTAAATAAATGTCATGTAAATAATTCATTTTTATTAATATTAAAATTTCCTGAATTATCAATAGATCAAGTAGATTTTAATCACAGTAATGAGGATAAAGAAGAACAAACAGCATCACAATCTGTCGCCCAGCAATACAGACAAGTGGACAATGGTTTAATATTCATAAACATTAATAATGTGTTTAAGTTATAAATTATAATAATGAATTTAATTAATTTACCAGATGAATCACAACTATCGACAACGGATATATGTAGAATTTGTCATATGGGGAGCTTTCCACCTATAACAGTGCCGCATCCAATGTGGGAATGGCCAAAACAAACCGCCACAAGAGTTGATAGTCAGTTATCAACTCTTTCATCTTATTCCTATCTTGGACCATTGATATCTGTATGCAAGTAAGTCTATAACAATCAATGAAAAAGCTACTTCTTTTATATTAAATATAATTCTTTAATTAATGTTCAATATAATAAATTGGTTTATTTTCAGATGTAGAGGAACTGTCGCACTCGTTCACGTTGAGTGTCTTGAGCGCTGGTTGACCGAATCAGGACACACCAGATGTGAGCTATGTGGCTATAGATATCTTACAAAACGAGTTCCAAGACATGGACTTGCACAAAGTGCTTGGATATGGTTCAATACTGTTATTGCAACTCGTCAGGTAAACTTAAACAAATAGCTTTAAGTAATTTTATTAATCAAAAATTATAATTTTCATCATCAGATGCTATTGGATATTCTTTATCTTGTGGTTACAACTCCGCTTGCTCTGTTTTCTATTTACATTTGCGCTTTGGCACTGCGTATGATTTTGGATAGCGGATTTTATGAAATTCCTTGGTTAATTGTTGCTATGTTACCAACGTGTTCATTAACACTTGTTGCATATTGGAGTTGGATAATAACACTTGGCAGGTACATCAGCAGGTATCACAAGTCTTTATGTTTCATTTTATATTTTTCTCCATCAAATTTCCCCTGCTCTGAATTGGTTTGAAGGCTTCATGGAAGACGTTGGCGAAGATTTTGGCGAAACAATTTTGTCGTAAGGCTTTTACCAGACAATCCAAATTCATCGAGTGAAGGAAATAATGATAGAGTGGATGGTGAACACTCCACTGTGGCTTTAGAAGAGGAAGAACTTTTTGAGAACCAACAAGAGGAGCTCGAGGATTTTCTTCAGCTAACCTTTTGACAACATATTACAAAAAAAAAAAAACAAATTATGACCATCAAGATTAAATCCACCTCTGTCACTTGGACTCCGCTGCTTTCAAGTCTTTGTGTGAGTGCTCACAAAGTCACATTTTTTCCACTCAGATAATCCTATTTGCCATGTCAACGGGTAAATCCAACACATAAATAAAATAAAAAATAGAAAACTGATGGGATTGCTTAAAAGATTGGAATTTTAAGTCAAAATCTTCAAGTAAGACCGTATTTTTATTATTCAGTTTCGTTTGATTTCCTATATTGATACTGGCTAAAAGTACTTTAGCTTGGATGGCAGAAAAGTTGATCGTTAGTTGGATATACGTTCAGTCACGGAGGTGCAAACGTGAGTGAAACAATCACTCGTATTTTAGCCTCTCTCTATCCTCAGGAATATATCAGAAGGCAAAGTATTAAATATATAGTTGGTATATATGTATATGTTGAAGAAGTAAAGAAGATTCAAATTGGATGTGGTAAGTGAACCTCTCGTCATGGTGGAGCGATGATATACGCCTGATAACCAGTGCATCACACGATACTGAGCATTATCGCACATTAAAATGTAAACTGCTCGTAAGCCGTGGAACGATCATGAGGGTTCTCAACTATCATGTTTGAATATTTATTTCATGATAAAAGAACTAGAAAATAAGAGAATTGTAATAAATTTGGTGGGAAAATATTCTTTTAACTATTTTATGAAAAAAAAACCAAGATGACTTCATTAAATTTCTTCTTTAGATTTTTCGCAGTTTTTTTAAACAATATCTGATTGTCTTCCACACTTTTGGATGGTAAATTTTGTATCATGATCACGTTTTATGCGCACAAGCTGCAGTAAACATCTCAATTTGCACGTGACGTCCTTCGTGTTTGCTAAAGTGCAAACGATAACGTTTAATAGTTTTGTATTCTCACTTTATTCCCTGTACATCCCTGTTAGACACTGCCAGTATTTTATTCCTGTTTCGATCTGCTTGTAAAATATTGCCAATTATTTGTGTCTAGCCGTGACCGCCGAAATTTATTGTCCATGATAAAAAGTTCTGCTGATAATTATTTTCTTGCTGATGATACTTCTTATTGCAGTGGTAGCTAACGAGGAATAATATAATAATAAATTACACATCGCTTTCAACAATAAAATTTTTTCATCATTAGATATTGATTTACAACAAGACGATAAACGATATACTATAATGATAATTTCTTTTTAATGACTCAAGTCGTATTTCACGTTATCTTTATGTGTCTTATATAATGTTAAATTTTGACTTTGGCCTTTACGGAAAGTTATTTTTACTATTTGATTTAAAAAAAAAAATTTTAATATGAAAAAAAAAAATTTTTTTTTTATTTTATTCAATAGAATAAATAAAAATAGAATATTAATAATTAAAAAAAAAAAAATTCCTCCACCGTGACAATGTTTTACCATTGCCGTGACCAGGATTCGAACCTGGGTTGCTACGGCCACAACGTAGAGTCCTAACCACTAGACGATCACGGCTACTGGAGGAGTTGAAATATCTCGTTTCGAAAGAGAATTCGATCTGGATTCTGGAATACTTGTCTAATGAAGCAAAACAGAACTGTACACTAAATTTATAAACTGTATACATTCACTTAATTATCTAAATAATTAAAT
>JAQQBR010000001.1:13079088-13119752 GCA_030347285.1 Microctonus hyperodae
TATAATTTAATTAAAATGAATTTTCGTATTCTTGTAAAAAATAAAATGTTAGAAGTGAGCTCATAGATGAGCATACCACATAAAATTATTTAATTATACATCTATTAAATTGATTAACTATAATTAATTGATCGATATAAATTATTCATTGCAACATATTTTTTTTCAATTCACATTAGTGGAGGGGAGAGAATATATAAGAATATATTCGTCAATCGTTCGATAAGAAACGATAACGTTCTTCATCTGTACAAATATTCGTGTGTATACTCACCATGGTATTTTTTTCATCTTTTTGTGTATACTTAGATTCTGTTTTGGTGAACTGAGATACGTACATTATCTTTCAGTTGAAAATTCTCTGCTAAATATTTATTGGCCAAACAATACGAGTGCTATGTGGGCCGAGTATATCTGTCTATCGATAATATTTTCATTTGTCTGTTGGTAATTCCCTCTGTAATTTAGATATTATATGCAATAAAATATCGATTATGAATTACAGCATTAAATTTTACTTGACGTTAATAGTAATAACAAATGAAATTATGGTTTACTTTAGGCTCATCAGATACTTATGTATATGCGCCAAAAAATCAATAATAAAATTCTCGTTAATACCAATTGCCATCGGCAAAATATTTTCAAGACATCACACTTTCAATTGCTGAAGAATCGAGATCATCATAACAATTATGATTATATAAACGCTGTTAATAATAAATAATCACGATTATTTATTTAAGAATGTGAATGATTCGATCTGGACAAGATCTTCATCGTTCATCAAACCAAGGCTGGTATACTTTGCCGCTTGTGTTGAAAATTTACACCAACTTCCAGACAGCATGCGTAAGAAATTTGTATAGTATTATTCTTAGCCACGCAATCTTCTCTCGAAATTCAAGGCAATAGTGAAAATTGAAATTCCAAACGATTAACATTTCCAATTCTAAAATTATAAAGTATATTACAAAAATATATATACATTTTTTTTCTGTTATTTATGAATATATTTGTTTTTTTTTTGTTAAGGGTTAACAGATCTCATCAAGCTCTTGACAAGATAATTACTCATCTTAAACTCATATTACTGTCACGTCTAATTTTTTCACACTCGTTAAGGTATCCAATCGCACCAGTTGCCTACGACATCGTTATATTTACAGCCTAAATCCTTTTTTTTTTCTTTATTTTTATTTATCTAGGGGTTGGATCTCAAGACTAGAGCACGTGTTACCGATCAGTTTTTAAAAGTTTTCTTATGGTGCGAAAAAAAAACCTGAAATGAGACGAATGGGATATCAATTACTTCAGTAAAAAAAAAAATCATTGATATTATTAGAATTTATAATTATTTAGCATAATTATTATCAAATCAACTTACTTATACTGAAAATTAAATTATTCAAATACAATGTAAATGTATACTCTATACAAGAAAATTTAATTATTTAGAGCTTTGTGGTGTTTGGCTTCTTTTTTTTTTAAATTTTTTATTCCACTATTCTCGCCCCATGTACATTTTCCTCGCGCACTCGCGCTCTAAAAATAATCCACCACGCTCCGTAAAATCGTTTGGGTACATGAAACCAGAAGTAACGCCAAAGGGCATCTGGTCCCGTCTATAGGAAAATATAATAACACCACGTGCACTGGCGCACGCGTTTGCCTGATGATTCTTTCTTTAATGCTTTATGCGAGTAAAATATATAAGGATGACAATTTCTGGAGAGGCACGTGGCAAATAAACTTTATGTTAAATATTCAAAAGAGTGGAAAAAACAGCCAGGCTTCAACAGCATCAGTATACTACTATATAGTTTATTTAGATCTAGTGACCATAAATAATTTTTAAATGTTAGTCTTTCCCCTCAACTAATCGTTTGAACTTATTCGCCTCCACTCTTCGTTTGAGTTTTAGCTATGTATATACGGTCTCATATAGCCAAAATCCACTGGCATAAAATTTATTTGAGTATATAGAAATATACCCAACACCAATTTCTCTACCCGTATATATATTTCTCAACAATTTAAAAGCTTCCACCCCGTGGCGTATCCATTAATCTCAAGTCCCATCGTTCAATTTATATGTAACTTCAAAATACAATTATGTACATATGTATAGATACATAACTGCACAATTGCCTGAAATATATTAATGAGAATATTTAATAATTATATCATATCAATTGTATTATGCTGATTTGAATTGGGTTATATCTATGCATCAGGGCACCGACCTCCAATAATTCACAAAATGAGTGCCACAGACAGCGAAGTGACGGTTATTGTTATAACCATAGCAATCACAGTAAATGCTGCAGTCATCATACATATATTGAAGCTTTCCTTCCCGGTTGTATATATTTCAACTGATTTATCTATTTATATTTATTGCAAAGGAAATTCATGGAATTGAATATATCATTCAATGAAATAATGAAATGATTTTGTAAAATATCAGCAACTTTATACAGTTGCTCATAAGGAAATGGCTGGTTCTCCAACTTATATTTATGAATTAGACAAAATCGTCTCTTGCCATCGATGTAAAGATTAATATTGTCAGGAATTGAAATATGTATCTCGATGTTTCACGTGTCGAGTATTGATTAATATCGTCAAGACGAAGATGATAGCAGAATTTAATCAACTATATACCTGTAATTAAATCGCCGTCAATTTAATCGTTAGTTAGCCTACAGGAATAAATTAATATTCTCTCGATATAAATATTAATATGTTATGTTTAACTACCTACCGTGGTAAGTAATGGTAGAAGATGAAAATTGATTTCCGTACACACTTGTTGGACATTAGCTATCATCCGGGAAATAAATATTTTCTATTTTTAGGAGGTTAAGATTTGTATAAAGATATAAAATAATGTTTCAGATTGATCAATAATTGGACGACGCTGTGAATTATATGTACATACATATATTAATAAATTTTCTTCTCTTTTTTTTTTTGTTGGTTATGTTCACGCACGCGCGAAAATTGCGCGGGAATAAAATGCTCATAAACATGAAATAGCTTCCGGTATTGATAAAAAGAATCACCATTGACTAGTAGATCCAAAGAATCATCAAACACAATTCATAATCATTGATATTTGATTAAATCTAAATAATCTGGGCATTTGTAATTTATCGAGAATAAAAAAAAAAATTTTTAAAGTTTTAAATTTGTGAATATTAACTTGGCTCAACTATATAATCTCTGTCTTTATTTCTCTTCGTGTCTGTCTAGAAATAACCTCTTATAAATAAACACAAACAGGGCGTAAATATAAGCACTGCGAGGTTAAGACAAATTCAACCGCCATCGACAGATTAATTACACTATGTTCCATATAATTGACCGTCCACTCGACACATAATTTTTTAAATAAAATCTCAGCCTTATAACTGTGCCAAAAGAAAATGAGATTAATGTATAGTAAGATAATTGGCGATTATAGATAAATAATTTCTGTATCAATTTGATCAATAATATCACTCAAAATATATATATATATATATATTAGACAAGTATCTGTATTATATACGTATTTAAACTTCATGATACACGCATATATTTTGAGGTTACTCACCGTAAAAAGTTATATTTAATCTCATACGACAAGACGTAGTATATAATTTAAGCTTTACGATTCCTGCTCTTACGCATTTGATTTATAGGTTAGGACAGTGTAGTCCCATGCAGAATATTTGCACACTATTCCTGAAACATTTAAGATATTTTTATAATGCGATAGTAATAATTAATATCAATCTTATTAATTTGTATACATGCATGTTTTTATTATTATCTATGTTTTAATTTCATTTACAATTTTTTTTCTTCTTTTATGATAATTTTTACACCATATGCAAACGGAAATGAAGAGCGGGAGGATATATAACGTGTTGCATCCAATAATCAGAAGAATAAATTCATCCGGCTTTTGATGGTCCAAGAAATATCCGCAGGAAATTGAAGTCTATCATTGAGCTCACCACCAACGCGCTCGCGGTAGTTGTTAATTAATTATCAACAGACCATTACGATGATAATAATCATATGCATAAACATAACACATTGTTGAATAAAATTTTATTCAACCGTTTAAATTATTGTGCTCAGATTTGTCTTTTTAGTTGAAATTAATACAAAACAATTAATAAAATTATTAATTCATTTTAATTTATACCATTATAGATAAAAATCTCATATCTAGACATTGAAATATTTTTTTTTTACAGTTTATTTTCTCAACTATGTACATCATGGCCAACAAATGGTGTTGCTGAACTAGTGAATTGGAAGATGAGCATCTGGAAAGAATAAACTCAACATTGAGACAAGGATATATATTATGTATACACATAGATATAATAAATACACATAGAACCAAGCTTAGGTCGACGCCGCCGAAGCATATACACGAGGGCTATTCGCACCGTCGAGCACATAGGCTGCATAAGTAAACGGGTGCAAAAAAGAGGAAAAAAGGAGTGATAAAGAAGCAAAATGGAACCCTCAAGAAAAGGAAAGACTTATTTGCATCTCGTGTCGAGGTCGGTATTTCTGTGGCACGTCCATATTATTCTACAGAAATCACAGGGGATCTTTGTGAAAGTATAGTAGTTTTCACCATATTATATATTCGCCAACATTTACCTTGCCTGCAATCATCAATATCTTATATATATTTGTATATGTACGTATATTCAGACAGGTAAAAAAATACTTGGGATATATTATGAATACATGTGATTTTTTAATTGCATCAAAATTTTATTAAAATATTTAAATTATATTATTTCCCAATTGATGAATATAATAAGCATGTACACAACAATAATAAATTATAATCACCTACACGTGATTATTAATTACGATAAGATCTAAATTGTTCATGTAAAGATGAAATAGTCACGGTCACTACATTTTATGATCGTCAATTCGTGTTGAAAATAATATGTGTAATCTATGAATGTTGCGTGCAAGCAAATGACAATTAAAGTTGTACAGTATAACTGTGCCACCTGTGTTGATGCACATATAATTCAGAAAGAAAAAAATAAAATGAATAAAAAGAAAAACGTCCGAGGGATGTACATAAAGATGCGTGTAATGGATAAATGCAACCAGGATTTTTTTATGCATACATATATATAGAAAGGATTTCTACAATCTCGATATGTATATGTATGACCATGCACGCGAGCGATCTGAATGGTGAGATAATAAAAGGAGTCGGACCAATGTGCTGACTCAAACGAATGAGGAACTTTGCAGTTATATGCGCATACATATGATAAAGTACGCAAGATTGATATGGCTTGATATGGAAATAATACAAGTGTTCCAGCGGTTGGCATTAGATGCAATATTACTGTAAAACATCTATTCGATCATGGAGGAAAAGGGTGAACTGCAAATATTACATAGCATTATAGGTATAGTATTTATATACATGTATGTAACTCCTCCCATGTATGTGTTTAGCTTAAGGGATTTTATGGTACTTGAGTATTCAAAATGTTTTTGCTTTTATTTTTAAGCTAACCATATATGCAGTGGCGAAAGATATTTGATGGACTGCGAGAGTTCCGTAGCAGAGTACGGGAATTCCTGCGGAAATAATAGAGATACTGTTTTACGTTTGGGAGAGAAGCACAGGAGAAACGATAATGGTAGATAATACGAGTAGCCACGAACATGAAAACGTCTCTCTGGGCTGCATATAAAAGCTGCTGTTTGACCAATGGATTTGTATGCATGATATATTCGACAGAAGAATAATATTACCTGAGCTACTGAAAATGTAAATATATATTCATATGTATCTCAGAGTGATAATTCACTTGCAGATGATTAGTGACGTGCAAAAGGAGATGGCTTGTCGGTATATGTGAAGAAAAACGAAAAGAGATCTGACATTACGAGGCATAAATTTTAAAAGAGACGGTATAGAGTATCATTAAGTTGAATTTAAGCCGTTATATCTTGAACTAATTTAACGCAGATTTGGGAGAAATTGTTTCTCACCAAAAACCACATACATAAAAAAATTAATTGAGGCTAAAAATCTTTTTTTTTCTGCCCTCAAGAGGATAAAAAATAACCGCCTTTATTCACAAAGCGTCATAATATGCATCAAAATGTTAAGTTATGATTTCAAAATCTGCTGAATGAATATAGCCATGTATAGCTATAATTTAATTTATCATACAGTTGACTACAAGATGAATTAAATTAGTACAGCATGCCTGTGAGTATATTATAGCTATCTTGAATATCAGGCACCTTATAAAGTAAGGCAATTATTGGATCTTATAGATGCCAATTAACGTTGGATAATAAGTGATTGCACACGGTGAAACAACGTGGTATTAGGCTTGAACATACTATGTATTTTGCCAGTAGCACTACTTATACGGTTGCCCGTTCCAATATATACTTGTAAATTATGATGAGCTAACGTCCTTTGGTATCTGTAAATACATATACGTGTCTATATGCTCACCCTATGGATCATTATACCATGAAGGAATTATTTCTTTACCGTTTGAACAGCGTTATTACTTTCAATGTAATATGCTCTATTAATGAAATAAATTTTTAACTTCATATCATATATTTCTGTTGGAATATATACATAAATAGCAATAACATTCAATGGAAATATATGTTTCAAAGTAAATGAACTAACAATGAAATGAATCGTTGGAGCATATGTTTGCTTTAAATTGAATGGATGTAAAATATTTATGGATGGACATCAAGAATTGATTTAACGTTCAGTGAGATGATTGGTTCTATAAATAGAATTGAATCCTGTTTTAAATTCGATATGAAATCAACGAGGGATTGTGTGTGTGTGATGAATTTTCAATTTTTTTAGTTCTTCAATCGGTAGCGCAAGAAAAAATAATATTATGAAGAAATAATGGAAGAAAAAGAGAGATGAAGAAAGATACAAAGAGCGATAGAGAAGTGAATAACATCCGTCGTGAGAAAGCTTATCTGGAATTATAAGTAGTTATTAGGAACTATACATGTTGTTTTCATTCTTTGGACTCAGGACACGCGACGACTTTTGGAAAGGGCCCGTATGAAAAACATTCATTCATACATACATATATATTTAAGCCTTTTCCCCGAATATCCTTCAATTTCCCTTTCAAATGCTGCACTTCAGGATGAATTAGCTCCTGTGTACATCAATCTCTCAGCACGTCTTTCAAGTCCAATGTACATCCTGAGATATATCTCCTTAGCATAAATAGACAAATATTTTTTGATGCTTGGTGCCACTTAAAAATCAATTTCTCAACCCCTTTTTTTTTCTTTTTTAAATACAGTTTTTTCTTATACAAAAAATATAATTGCAGAGAGAAGTTATATTATGGAAAGCTATAAGAGGAAAAGCGTGAAATGAAATAGAAAATATTTATCCTTTTCATATAAATATGCCACGTGTTGGCGATAATTCTATTTCCGTTTCAAAATTTATTTCTCATATATTCTTATATCTCACGCATTCGATCTTTCTTACACATCATAATTTCATTGTCCATAAACTATTCTTAACTTTAAATATATATATAAGTTTTTTTTTCGTCGAAGAATGCAACTACGTCATAAATCGTCATTTTGAATATATACAAACTCGACTCGATAATTATACGAAGGCGTATATGGCACGAGATTTATTACAATGAGATCAAGTACTTTCTTCCACCCACCCTTGAAGATGCATGAAGTTTCTTACAATAAAGAATCCTAAAGGCTTATATACGATATAATGAAAAAAATGACAAAAGTTATAGAGATCTTATATCATTTCAATTTTTATATGATTTTCTGTTGTATTCATTCAATATATATTTTTTTTTTCATCTTCATTATTGCACTTATTGCTTTTTTTTCTACGTGTCAAATATATAACGTTATTCTTTTTCAGTATTACTTCTTGCAAGACATCTTCAAGTTTCAAAGTAACCAGTTTCCAGCAACGTTACACCGCATCTGCCCCTTTTTTTTTCTTCTATACACACCACCGAAGAGACATCAATGAAGGGATTTCTCGGCGAGTTTTTGAAGAGAATAATAGCCAATAATGAAGTTATTCACACAGATCAGGTGTGTGCCCATATATACATCTTTTTAACGTTATAGAATTTAGAAGAAAAAAAATAGTTTAAAAATAATTTTTAAATTTTGGTCCAGTTCACACGCTGGGACAATTTATTTTTATTATTTATTATATACTTACTGGTTTATGCTTTCTTTCAGGTTCACTATATATACATGAAGAAGGAAAAAAAATAACCAATTAATGATGTAAAAAAAAACCAGCCATGTCCATTCAATTGTTATTCGTAGCATCGTCTTCATTTTTGAATAAATTTTACCATCGTACACACAATTTGCTTGGCATATAATCTATTCGGGTCAAGTGGGATTTTGTGGCATGACCTCGAGTGCAAATTCAACTTGTGAAAACGTCGTTGCAATAAATAAATATATATGTACATATTTATAACATATAGATAGCACGCGGTGTTATTTGAAAATTACCAGCTGAAAAGCAAACCGCGTGTTGGAGAAAAGTTATTGCGTGAGTATGTATATATATAAATTCTGGTCTTTTATATATATAGATATATATAATACATATATATACATGTGTGTATATATGTTTACCTTGGATTTATTTATAAACTAAAAATATATAGTTTACCAAGTCCAATTGATTTGAACCTTTTAATTTTACTGAGTATAAAAATACCCCAGACAAACCGACCCGCACGAATAATTTGCGACCACACGGTTAATACAATAATTTCATTTCATATATATTTATATATACATCTATATTTATAGATCTATATAATCAAGCAGAGAAATTTAATTGTTATGTATTAATAATAGTAGCCCGCATGTTATTCATATATTCGTACACTCTAAAAGAAAATTCGCTAGAATAAATTTTTGTCTTCAACATTAAATAATTAATCGCCCGTATACATTTTATTATATTTATCTACTTCATTTATTGATATTTAATTTATATATTTATTTATTTAATTATTTTGATTATATTATTTTGAATCTTGAACAATGCCAATTAATTTCTGCTTTAGATATATTCAATTAAATTCAATATGTTTCAGATTGTGCTCGCATTTTTCTCTACTCCTGTTTGTATTATGCACATATGTACATAATAAAGGGTATACGACAGCAACAACAATAACAACAACGACGATATGTATATTTCTTCCGTTGTGTTATATATCCACACCGCCTTTGAACTTGAGGGGTGAACCACCAACGCTATCATCATATTTAAACTCCGATTATAATACACAATCGTATAGCACGTGCTCGCAAACTGCAGTTGAGTTTTATATAATTATGTATATCTGTTGCGTTTATAGTTGGACAGGTGCGTATATACATTCAAAAAATTACTAGCCATGACGATTCTTGAGTATACATACATGGTATATATGTATATTATTACACCTTCTTATGTTTATAATCTCTAGTAATATATGTTTTTTTTTTGCTTTCACTTCCTTGCGATTTTTTTGTCATCCTTATTCTGGATGAGCAGTCACTGGACGGAAATGTAAAAAATTATGCACACATACACACGAACACCACATGATTGTTATCATCACACTGAGGGAAACTATTATAGAAGGGGAGAATGTATAGTTTAGCTATTATTAACTCGTTTGAATTGAAATATATATTTTCCTTTGAAGAGTTGAAATCAACACAAGGGTCGGAGAAACAGTCTAAACAGTAATTCCAGGTACTTGGTTAACCAAGAGATGAATAAATGTTTAATTGTCTAAATATTGGGACAGCTAGAAATATTTGTGTACGTATTTGTTACTATTATAGCAATGCATTTAGAATATTAATTTATTTACTTTGTTAAATATTTAAATTATTTTTGTTTATTAATTTTTTTCAGGATTATTACATATCTGTAAAGATGATTTTTTAAATGCATTCCAGATGATGATGGATATATCTAATCAACGAAATAATGATTAGAAAACTACAGAAGAGTTAATTTATTTATTTTCAAGTGTTGGTGCGGTAAAAAAAAAGTATATTTCTCATTCTGACATTTTTTTAATTATATATCCAAATGGGTTTTTTTAATTTTCTACTACGTCAAAAAGTTTTAAGAACTATGTACGAGCAATCGAGGGATAATAAGAAATTTACAAAGTTATAAATTATGGTTCTTATAGATCTCACATGCAATCCACCTGAACCTCATACTCGAGCATTGCTTGGATCATTAAGGATGGAAGGAAGCAGTGACCGGAAACACGTAGAAGATGTGACGCTTGGGTTCGTATTCATCGTTTTATTTCTCTTTTTTTTTCCTTCTCACCCGCTCATATATGTTCGTTGTAGAGACCAGAAAATCATGAACACGGTCAACGAACGCTTGTGAGTTCTAATGGTATAAGATATTTTGAGGAGAAAAACGAGGCACGTATATTTTATAATAAATTATAAACCTCTGAGTTGGGGGATGAAAGAGCTGTGAATATAAAATTGATTTTTTGATTGAATTTATCCAAGTGATTGATAAGTATCTTTTGTAATATTTATTCTACTAACAACGTGTGAAAGTTTTTGATGTCAATATTTTTGTGATCTTAGGTTTTCTTTTTGTTATTTCGGCTACTGTAGAATGTTTGGCAAATAACATGGTTTATTTTTCCTATTTAAAAAATATTTCGGAAATCGATACGTGGTACCAAGTATTATATTGAAAGTGTTTTCAAAATAGATCTGAAAATACAGTAAAAATTAGTCTGACAACACTATTGGTGAGTTTGAAACAGAGACAAAATTCTATTGAATAAGATATTTTACAATTTCCTTTTTTTTTCTGTTTTGTTTTGTAGAGGGATTTTTGTTTGAACAAGAAAATTTACGAGGCCCAGCGTGATTATGAGAGTAGAAAACTGTCACAATATGCAGCAACATCCCATTCCCTTGGATGCGGATACATTTCTCTTAGTTTTCTCCCTCAGTTAGAAAATAAGAAACACTTGATACTCAACGATCTTATAAAGCAGACTAATTCCGTTGCCACAAATTTCCATGCATACATTACACATGCATATATATATTTATAATATATTATTTTCTCTGCGTAATATAATGAAGCGCGGCGTCTTCTAGAGATTATACTGAAATAATAATCAAGGTAGATGGAGAAAGAGCTTCATTAATGTGTCAACGCTAGGCGAATTCGAACGGCAAACTCGTATATAAATTACGCTATGTACATAGATTGTTATATATATATTCTCTCATTTTTTCTTTTACGCGTTTCCATCTGGCATGCGGTAATCTACAATTTCATAGTCCGATGACTGTCGCAATGCTTTATAGCATCATTATAAAATATACGAAATGTCGTAATTGAATTATTCATATTAAATATGATTAAAAGTTTCATTGCCACGACAATTTTCTATATACAGATGTGAAAGTTATTTTTCTTATTTTTTTCAGGCGATTTGGAAAATATGTCTACGTATAAAATAAAAGGTGTCGACTGCCTGAAGGCGACGGGGAATTCATGAGTTTGAATGTGATGACAGCTGGAAGGTGGTGAACACGCGAGTGTATTTCATCCAAGAACAGAGTGTATATAACCACTCTCGATGGAGCAATCTCTCTCGGGAGATTCATCTTTGGTATACAGCGGCCACCTTGCAGAGTCAACTGCTGCCAGAAGCAGTTTTTCCCCGCTTATATACTGCATTAAAATCTGGCGAAGGTTCTATACCGCTGTATAGTTGTCCCCGGAAGTCAAGTTACAAGCACGTGCCCGGGTAATTTATACATCGCCAACTGTACAATTAAGCCCGAGAAATTAAACAAAATTCTGTTACAAGATTACATTTTTGTTTATTCAATGAAATTCTTAATGGAAATTTTTAAGATTAAAATTAAAATTAAATAATTAAATTGAGATATGTACCTATATGTACTTGTATCGCTCAATTCTACAATAATTCATACTCACAATATTGTAGCTAACGTTAAAAACACATTCTAACTATCTGCAGGAGATTTCCGGTTCAGAATATATAACGACAAGTAAGATAGAAAAAAATACAACGCAAATAATATTTTTCTTATTTTTTTTTAAATTTCAGCTACATTTTTTTTTTCCTTGGCAATGTTTCACCGATGACTGCGGGACGTCTTCGACTGGATGACGGAATTATTATTCTCAACTTCCGAGCGGATTCTCCAGAACTCGAGCTGGCGATGTCATTCTATATTTGCATTTGAACTCAAAAAAGAAGAGGTGAAAATTATAAAACCAAGACAAAATTCTGATACAGCGCAGCATGCATACATATATTGCATCTATATTTATATACCCGGGTAACCTTTTTTTTTTTTATTTACATTGATAAATTTGATAATGTTATATAGCTTGCACAGAATCATAATACCATCATTTTTATTTTTTTAAAAGAATTTTCGCCCTTCCGCCGGATAATCTTAATCGTTAATTCTGCAATGGGCTCAAAAGAAAATACAAAATGTAAAGAAAAAGAGGAAGAAGGTGGATATATATACAAAAACATTTATCAGAAAGGACACTACCCTTAACACGCCTTCACAAAAATTATTTAAAACAGCTGTAACTCATAACAAAACGAAAAACAATACTATATATGGCGTAGTTTTTCCTTGGCGGCTTATTGTCTATAACTATATACATCCATACCGGCACAGTTTTCTTTGGTTCAATTCTTCGCCTCTCTTGTCCGTTTATTCAATTAAATACGGCACTTCCGCACCCTCAAAGATCCATTTTCTGTTCCGCTCGAGAAGAAAAATAAAACCATCGAGGAAATATCCTCAAGTGCCATTGTGATATTCGAATGTATATAGGAAATACATCAGAGAAATATATAAACCAAATGGAAATATAGCTGTATATATATGCAGAAATTGCAGAGGCCTGCTAAAAATCAGAAAAACATTTTCAAGCTGAGTGGTATTGAATGTACAGGACAAGAGTGAGGACCAAAGTGGTCGATGGCAACACATGTCTCAAATATGTTTATAGCTTTCGTCTATATAATAGCTGAAGACCAGTAGTGGCTGATGGTGCACCGTCTGGGAAATTCTATATTGCTTTGAAGAAATACCATTAGGTATATATATATTCGAAGGGAAAATATTTACTGCATGAATGCAGTAGTAGCGAGTTATTTGAGAAAAATCTTGCATCCATAACAATAAATGTATATGTACAGAAAGAGAAGTATAAATCACAGAGCGCAAAATTTATGCAGGATAGTTAAATATATATACAGATTTAGAATGATGAAGACATCAAAATGTGGAAAGAAATAAAATGAACGAATGAGGAGAGAAAGACAAGAATAAATGGATGCCAGGGGCGAGTTTAGAGAAAGCATTTATAGTTTTATTGTAACAGAGTTTGGTATTTGCACATAATACATTCAACATTTTAAGATGGATCGAATGACGGGGAGTTGTGCTTGCATGATGCTATTGCAGCATTCACATGTGCGTTATAATGAGAGTAAACGCGGTAGCTATAGCGTGAGCTCACATCAATATGATGATGATGATGATGGCAAGCATCACTGCATCATTTGAAGTATCGCGCTTATATGCGAAGAGAGAGGGTGTCGCGTTTATATAGAGGGTGTTAGTAGTGGGGATTATTACTGAAAAGTTTTGAAGCTATAGAGACTTCTACATATATCTCGACGACGTTGTGTGTTGAAACTGTTGAAGAGTAAGCGCACCAGCGTGGTGGGGAAGACTGAACGAGGGTTGGCGGAGGGAGATGTGGGCGAGAGCGGTTTATTTCAAGCGTTGCTCTGGCACTTCGCCCCGAGCTTCCTGAGAGCATCCTTGGGATAGAAACGTCGGTCAGTGTCGTTCCTTGATTTATTCACGGAAGCTCTATCAAGTTGTTATTGTTTGGTAACATTTTAATATACACTTTTCACGATTATTATATATGAATCTGCCAGGATTTTATTTATTTTGTATACACAAATTTTCATTGTGGACATTACGCAAAATAAATTGATGAGTAAAACGTGAATGAATAGCGTGTGAAGTGACTTTGATATTATAAGGAAATGAAATGTGATATAAATAAGGATTGAATTGAGTGAACAAAAAAAAATATAGTGTAATAATACAAGTGGACTTCAAATAGACAAATATATATTTATGTAAAAAATTAATTGATAATTGGTTTTAATTAAAAACCCCACGGAATAGTAGCAGTATTGACATTGGGAAAATTGCAGACTCGAAGCGATTACCACAGTGCTATTTTATAAATTAATTTCAACTCTACTGGTGAGTGTTTATTATTTATCATCAATTAATCATCTTCACTGATTTATTATTGTTAATATAAATTAAAAACACGCGGGATAATAATTGTGCAACCGATTTAATCCAGCTCTCATACGCAACGATAAAACATTTTCAAGGATCCATTATAAATATAGAAAAAAATTTTTTTTTATTTATATTGTATATTATTGTATCTATATACACGTGTATATTATAAATTGTTTTTATTTTTCTCATTTACTCGATTAGTGTTCTAATGATATTTATCGTATACGTTGGAATTTTGCTTCAGTTAAATAAATTGCACAATGACATTCGTTAAGCTTTAAGTGGTATTATACTGTATGTCTATTGCAATTTGCAGTTTAATATGTCTTTGCGATTAATCTTAATATATAGAAAAAGGGACTCATTAAAATTAAAAGAATTGTGATAGAGATATCGATAACATTTATGTCAGAAAATTTATACGATCAAATGCACTGGAGACGAAGCATTCTTATTGACATATAGAAAAAATAAATAAATAAAATAGGAAAAAAAAAATTAATGTAAGGAACAGTGTACTCTTGCCACTAGTTATAATTTCCTTTCATTATATACAATAACCGGTCGCTTCTTATATACACATATATACTCATACATATATATAGATAAAAATTCCAGTTTCCCAATAGATTGTGTATGGTGATATGAAATGTATTGCGTAAAAGCATACACCTATATCGTATTAAACCTATCGATAATTTTTTTTATCATAAATGAAAATAATACGATGCATGTTATTTCACTTAAATTATCTTTTTAATATTTGATATAGATTATTCCCATATTTATATGTATATATTTATTGAGACTGTTGACAAAATTGAGAAAAGTAGGAAAAAAAAATTGAAAAAAAAATTATATTTATTGAAATTGTAAAGTTTTTGCGTTGTCTCTCATCTACAAATTGAATCACGTATATATACCCTTCAGCTGAGTCACTCATCTCAATTGAACCGTAAACCGTGAATGCGTTTATGATGTGACACAACTGACCCCCCTCAGTCACCAAGACATCATGCCTAATTCGCCTCACAGTCTTATACTCTCACTCTCTTTTGCTTATATTATTATTCTCATAATTCATCCAACTCCCTTCAACTTATTCAGTAGCAATAAAGGAAAATCATAAACTGTATGATGGTAGTGAGACCTTCAACATCATTATATATATACGTACACAAACATACATCATATATATGACTTCCGGTATTTACAAAATTAAATTATTAACTTATTAAACAAATAATCTCGTAGAAAAATATTTCAATGCACGAGACATTTATATTTATAAAACTTTTCATCATTCATAATTCGTATTTAATTTATAATTTTAATTTTAATATCTTGATAATTAATTAATATCGAAACATTAAATTAATTCTGTATATAACGACATAGAAAACAATTCATTTAAACGAATATATATATAAACTCTGTGCGAGACAATGTCGCAATTGTTCTTCGAGTTCTTCTCCTTGTTAAGAGAATTTAGCTCTGGATTACTTCATATATAAACCCGAGTCAGTTGCCGATGCCAAAGAGAAGGGCTGATAAATAAAAGAGAGATAGAAAAGAGATGGAAAACGACAACTCGCAGTTATAAAGTTGGATACAAGAAGTAGCCTGCGATTTATTTGACAGATCGCGTTGTGGCCACCGAAGACTCTCAAGCTCCCGAAGTGGTTTATTTTATAAGGCGAGATTGTCGGTCCCCGGCTACTGTCGGAATAGAATAATGGTCCGTTCTCTTCCACCGTGTGTTTATATCCCTCCTACTCACACCAACACTCACATTTTATTCCCTTTTATATTCTTCTATCTCTCTCAGTTTGTTTAATCTCCCTTTCGTCTCGCGTCTTCTTGTCTCTTATAACATTTTAGCCAATTTGTCTCCTCTCCATTCGAGTGAAACGACCTTGTTTTAAACAACTCTGTACGTTATCATTGATAAATCAAGAAGCACTTTGGAAATGCTTTTTATCCACGAATAAAAATTCTTCTCTGAAATGATATGAATATAAAAATTAAATAAATAATGAATGTATATTATTGCTGTATGTTTATATGTTACATCTTAAACAAAAACGATTAATGTCTACTGGGATGTAACTCACAACGTCGTTGACCCTTGGTAATAATTGTCAGTGCTGAATATATCCACAATTATTCATTGTCGAATAAAATGCATCCGTGCGCTCATCAGGAAGAAGATAAAATTGACAATAATATATAATGAGAAGATGAAGAAAACAATAAATTTTTAAGAGGTATATACACTATGATGATAATTAATAAATACGCAACGTTACAAAATTATTGACGACATGACGTTTTTCTTCACCCCCCTTGTTAATTAACTGTGATGAAATCACACGCGGCCCGAAGACACTTTTATATATTCAATCCTTATAATTATTATCGATACTCGTAGATACAATATAATTTTATACCATGAAAGTTTCAATTTTCCTATATATAATATTAATAAATATCGATATAAATCTTTAGGGTTCTCGCACTCCAGGTGGGCTGCATAAATTGTATTTTCTTCATCTGACACTTGATAATACACCGTTCAAAGTTTTTCTCAATCTTTCCACATAATATTAATATATGTATTTACCGCTTTATACCATACATATATTATGAATATGTATTATTAACTCAGTGGACTCGAAATAAATATTCATATTCATATACCAACGAAATTCCTCCTGGAAAAAAAATATATATATTATTTGTCTGGAAAACTATTTCCACCAGTGTTTTGTATTTAATTAAATATACAGAATGTAATTATATGTGTGTATATATACAAACTACAAAACTAAAAATAAAATAATATGAAATAAAGTAATGTTACAAAATTTAGGGAGGTTATACATAAAGAGTATAGATATATATATAATATATTACTGAACAGCACTGCACGTAATTCAGCAGAAGATTATAGGGTTTGGGCTTTGGATTTACGACAAACATAACCTAACTCCCCTAATGGTCAAGACTTGGTCGGCGGGTGTGAAAATAAATTAATAAATATACATAAATATTTTCTCCAACACCAATGTGTATATATATATATATATATAGTTTGAAACATTGTTAATAAACTATAGAATTTATATTTTTATATATTTACATACCATCACAAATTAAGAGCTTTATTTCGATAATACTCGTTTATTATACAATTAATTGTGCACTTTATAACAAAATGTGTGAATAAAAAAATTAACATAATGCGTGTGTATATATATATATAATATATATATTATATATACATAATTGCATTTAAATTGAGCTGATAAATATTTCAAAGAACTTGCAAGACATCTGTATTTCAATGTTAAATACTTACACATATTCGTTGTATATTTATTTGTATATAAAGCTGCAATTTATATCCTTGCAGATTTCTTACAGTATATATACATTTTGTATTTTACCCCAACACGTCTCTCTAGCATTATATATTTTATGTTTGCGTGTCAGAGATCTTCAATGTTAAATCAGTAATAAAGCATACATGCTTTTATAAATATGAAAAATAATAAAAATAGAATGAGTTAAGCAAAGCGAAAAATAAAAAGAAGTAGAAAACGAAGGAGTAGAAGAAAATGAAGAATAAAAAGATGATAATGATGATGATGATAGTGGTGATGGGGAAATTTGCGCGCACGAGCCTTTGCTAATACATCTCGATATATCTCAAAGTGCCTTTCACGCTAATTACCCAAGCTCGTTTTGTGTAATAATACTTGGGGGATTTCTGAAGCATAAAAGTTCACCTTTAGATGATGACGAAGAAGAATAAACAAAAGAAGCAGATTAAAAAATAATGAAATAGAAAAAAATAACCTTTGAACAATAATGTATAACATAACCTTTTACATCTAATGATTCACATCTTCGTGTATATATATGTACATCTATGAAGAATGAAAAAGAAAAATTATGAGAAAAGACACGTGTACTAACAAGACAGATGTGACGAGATGAGCATTATAGAGAACTGGCAACAGGTTATTTGCTTAAGCTCGTTCACTCTTTCGTTGATGGTGTAACAACGATTCCTAACCTCAATATACGTAGCTTTATTTTTCTTTTTTATTACCAGGTGGGTCCCGTCATGTAACTGCCTGGAATTATACTCGTGTCTCATTCGTATTATAGCGAATATCTTTTTCTTTATGTATACATAACTATATAACTTCAGACACTCTGTTTTTACATATATATCGGCGCCTTTGGATGGTTATTATATGTCCAAACCGCAGACGTGACCCACTGGCATTGTATGCATACAAATTTAAGTTGTAGCAACGCGATGATATCTTGAATAAAAAAAACAAATATACATTTAGTCAACCACAAAAATTTTGTAAGCAATTTAAATAGAGTTATTGCAATGTGATTGCTTTAGATTATTTTCTTTCGAATTGATGCATTATCTCTTAGACATGGGTTCATCTGATAGTAAAATAATATGCAAAGATAGAAAGAGGGATAAAGAAAATGTTTTGTGATTAATCGAATCGATTAATATGAAATATATTTCTATTCAATTTTTTTTTATATTCATTATTTGATTGCATAGAGAAATAAAATACATAGCCATAGATACATGGGAGTATATATATTTATATACAGATGCGTGTTATATATATACCGCAAATTGTTCAACTTCGTTACGCTCATTCCGCCAATTAAATAAGAATTCTCAATGTATGTATATATATATTCTCTTATATATTTTTAATCATGATATTAAAAGAGAATTTCTGGGAAGATATCGAGTGTCGTGGGATCATTTATAATTTTCATGTTGTATTCTGCAACTACATCAAGCAATTATATATATTGAAATGTCTTGAGTGTATCAATTTATTTTTAACTTGACTTTCTTTCACTTTTTCTTTCTGTCTGTCTCGATGTTAAGAAATTAATCCCACGAGTAAGAGAATATTTCAAGTGGCCATGTCACTGGCACGTGAATAATCAGAACATTGAGAGTTATATTCCAACACCCGGGTTCTTTCTCTTTCCTTAATCTCGATTAGCATCGAATAATCTAAGTTAAATATCCTTAAGATGTGTGAGCATGTTTTCATTTAATATGCCTATATTAATCCCCACAGTTGTCTAAAAGTTGAGAGTATTATAGTGTGGCAATAGACAGAGGATGAGATAAAAGCGAAAAATAAAAAGAAAATAACAGCGTTTATAATATTTATATAGCAATTATAGTAATATAGACAAGTTTGAATAATTATCATTAATTTTACTAAAACGATATTAAATAAATTCCATATAGCCATTAGGAAAGCGTCGGATTAGTATATTCGTAAAGGTAAGTTATAAAAACTAATTTTTTATTTTAATGTACTTATCATTCTGGCTCGAAAACATTTGTTTTAATATACGGATGAAGGCGTTTTATTATATAGAAGCTCAAAATCTACGTAATATATATTCATCCATATATTTATACATCGTTTATTATTACTAATAATCAGTTGAAAATAAGTATTTAATACAGGGTATACCAATCATTAATAATTCTTTTGGATGCCCAATGTGATTCTGATATGCGATATATCATCACGATGAAATCTTGCGGTTACGACCAACTTCGGTTGCGAAGCGATCTTGAAAGAAGCAGAGAGAAAGACCAGTTCGTCGATGAGAATTAATACCGTGGGCGTGTGTGTTTTTATCTGCAATATAGTCGCGTGTCATTTACAAACACCTCCGTTCAATGAATCCTGGCAGAAAATATATCTCAAGCGTTGTCTTGAAGAAAAAAAATTATCAAAACAAATAAATAAATTGTGTGATGAATGATAACATTAGTAGTCGTTGAAGAACTTTAATGACTAACAAGAGTCCATATGAACAAATTTGCATAATGTTATGGGGATATATTTAGATGAATGCCTGTAGTAAATAGTAATATAGTAAACGTAAAAGTACGTTCTCTCATCGCCCATCATCCACTTTGAATATGCCGTGTTGTCGTGTCTCCCTACAACACGCCGGGTGGTATAAATATATATAGTCATGTGGGTCCATTCTCACATGTCCAACGAACACACGTTCTAATTTATAAGTCAATTGTCATTGGAGAATTGTCTGCAATAAACTCTATGGAAAATTAATTCTTTGTTCGTTAAATGTATATTCATTGTAATATTCCTCACGCTTTTTGAATTTAAGAAGTGGCTAATATTTTTTATTAAGCTCTTGGTTTAATCTCTGAACAACAAAATGCAGACTTGCCATGTCAGTGAGTCATGTATAATACTTGTAATGGAGATATGAATATATGGTCAATGGCCTGCTACAGTGAAAGTCCCTGATGCACCGCCGTTCATTCTTCATTTTATATTATTTATTTTTGTTTTCTTCCAATTTATTTTATGTTTTATGATTCTTTTTTTTTTGGTTATTCCCCTTGCGGTCATGTTATCGTTTGCATAAACATATATATTCATGAAATATTTTTATTAGCCGCACGAGAATATATGCCAGAGCTGCTTGACCACTATAATAACAATTGGACATTAACAGTATAGATCTAAGGAAGGTTATAGAGTCACGTGTATCTTACCGTTTCCGGTGACAAAAATAAAAAATCTTCGAATCACGACATCCGGCGGCCACTGCATTCGCCGACTTTTTCAACAGTTGAATTAATCAACAATTTTATTTTTACTCTCACACTCTGAGAAGAACAATAATACGTGACAATTTTTTCGTATTTACCACCATCCACGATGTACAAATACAATAAATCTGAAAGATAAATAAATAATGTTTCATTCAAATTATAAATTTAAAGAAACAAAAAATATTTTGTCATATATATTAAAATTATTAGGTAGATGCATGTTATATTTATACGTTTCCCTTATGCATTTTCTATTAGAGTATACAATGAAGTCTAATGGTTTGCTTATAAGTTAATGGAAAACGCGCGTCCTTTCAACAACGTTCGGTTGCTCGTTAAGAAGGAAGTTCTCCTAATGAACCAGACCATTAATACACACTGCAGATGTGCATTTGCCTTATGCTTGGTGGATGAAGAGACGGATATATACATTGAAAGACCATTAAATCCAAGTAGTTGAACGCTACATAATCCAATTTCGCCCCTAGAATCAATTAAAAATACGTCAATAATTTACAAATCAATGACGATAAAAATTCTTTTAATTTTGTTTTGGCAGGAAGCGATAGTTTCAAATCAGATTTATGGCACCATCAAGCCTGCATGAAACGGTTCTATATTCTCCAAGTTTCACATGAATTATATTCGGTGGATGCTACACATTGTGTATTATGTATTCCAGTATATATATGCTCTGTGTATATCTGAAAGAGTGTCGAGTGACCGTCTGTGTCTGGTCAGGAAATCGTCCATTACGGCCATCAGACACGACGTACGCGTGCGGAGGAGCGTGGCCCACTCGTTCCACATCAGAGGGGGAAATGAGGTCCCGACTTTTACGAGCAAAACGTACGTGTTGGTCCACTCACTTTCTCGCTCATTTCTCTCCTTTTCTTCTTATTCTTCCAATAATCCAACTCGGCTATATACACTTCAAGGTAACGCTCTCGTACAAATAATATTGACCATTAGACCTTTTGGGGAAACAATAATCCATGAAAATATCTTGTTGTCGGAAAAGATAATATTGAAGGAAAAGAGAAAATAAACCATATATAAAAATACATACCCATTTGGAAATAATCTTTGTGAAGAATATAAAAAATTATCCATGGTCACAATTTCTAAAGTGTCTTGTTTTCCACACCATTCAATCCATATCAAGAATAAATGTGAATCAAGATAAATAGGTATACACAGGTACTGACGAAAATCATTGATTGACAGTTGCGGGCATCAATCTAAATAGATAACATATAAACATCTTTATCAATTTGTGTATATACATAAATAAATAATAATCTTACAACGTGGTTATAATAATTCTAAGAATTCTTATGTGGACATATATGCCTCTCTCTGGGCCCTAACAAACTTACCATGACGTGCATGTAACGTTTTTCCATAACTGAAGCACACGGTAAAAAAAAATAAATGCAGAATCTGTGTGCAGATTTAACACATGTTGATAATTGTATTTGTGTGATGTATAGGAAGTTGGGTTGCAAGTGCAGCTTGTTTAGATATATTTCTCTTCTTAGAAAGGGAAACTTCTGGCGCCGGTGATTAGTTAAATTTGCAAAAACTTCTTCCACTCCTGAAACGAGTTTTTTTATTTATATTTCATTATCAACATCGTCTGTTTCATTCCTGTCAAAATCAATCAAGTTATTATATCATATATACACGTTCTTGAATTCAATAAAATCACTCGAGAATTTTCAAGAGCGATAACAATAACCGGTATGATCTTCAAACAGTATATATGTGAGAAGATTTATATGTTACCTGCATTTCGAATGTTTGCCTGCGATAAAAATGTATTCAGATAATGAAAAAAAAATATAAAATAAAATACATATCCTTGGTGTGGAAAAAAAATGCATTATTTATCACTGGATAAATATTCCAGTGACGTTCCAAAGCGGTGTCCAATACAATACTCTATGCGTTTCATGACAAGTATAAGAGAGAAAAAAATGAAGAAAAAAGCAGCGCACGTATATTCGCCCAAAATGTTTGTTTATGCGTGTCACGAGATTATTTTCTATCATGTTGCTATAAAGCGTAGGCACGCATAACCCAAGATGGTATGTATGTATTTGTCAAGACTGTCAAGAGTAGTAGTGGCTTCTCCTCAACTTGGTGTGCACATTAAACGCGGGCGAAAATTGATTGGTAGTATGTAGCTGAATGTATAAAATCGAATATCGCAAACCGTTAGACAATACTCTGGCTACGCCTACTAGATTTATACTCAAACATATATTATAATGACAATAAAGATATGTTATGTACGTACGTATTTTATAATACATCAGAAAATACGTGAGCGTTTGTGGTTTTTTTTTACGCCCTTGTCGTCTTGTGGATTTTAAAATAAAATGAATAAATAAAATGCGCATGTGGTTTGGCGCGCGCCAGAATAATCTTGAACAAGTGACGGAGAAAAAGATAGTTTATAAACGCATGTGGTACTCACAAAAGAGTCTGTACATGTATATATATATATATATAGGTACTTTCAACTCCATGTTGAAGTTTAATTCTTTACAGTATTTCATATTTTTTCTTTTAACCATTATTTTTATTTATTCTATTTTACGTAGCTCTTCAACAAATGAATGTCGCGCGTCCCTCACCGAATAATTATACCGGATGCAAAGAAGAAAATTATTTGTGGGTGCATCACGTCAAAATACCGGACAATTAGCGACGATGGATGATCATAATTGTCGTTTATATATCCAAGTTCTACTACTACCATTTCTTTCTTTATTTTTTTCCTTACTTTTTTTTATTCATTCTCCCCTTATAATGGTTTGAAATAATTTTTGAAGACTATAAAAGGGACACAAGCAGTGAATTATGTATTGCACTTTTGTGCGTGTGTTCTTAGAACTTATATATATGCTCAGAAAACAAGAAGGTAAATAAATTGACATTCTTATATATACATATTTTCTCATTCAAACACAAATTCGTTGGAAAAAAAACCTTTCAATGACTTTATGCAAACGAAAAGAACATTTGTCGCGACAACCGCGAGACGTTTTCCAAATCAGTTTATTTTGTTATCGTCCCTCTTGTGAATGGAAGTTTAAATTTCACGCCACGTTCACATTTAAGCCCACCCAAGAATTCCTCTGACAAGCACTTTTGTATATTATTCCTTTTATGGAATGCGTATACACATACACATCAAATATATAAATTTTACGCCATTCACTATATTAAAAAAATAAAATAAAATAATAATGTCACATTACGACCAATTTATCGGTAACATTAACCCTTCGCACGTGATTTCCATCAACGTATCGCCCTCGGGTCACATATTTTTATCTATATAAAATAAAGAGGCTGGGTTTATACACAACTATAAATCTTGAATAAAAATCGGGTTAATGAGAACGTGGGAAAAATCATTAACCCATCGTCACCACATGTACTCTATTTTTTTTTCTTCCACACCCTGAAACATTAATATATATCTTTTCTCTTTCATATAACACTGCAGACGGGCGCTCGTTTTATAATCCTATATAACGTACTATACACTATACCCATCAGAGGAACCATTATACGATGAGTTGAATTTATTTTTTCTTCTATTTATTCACTTGCACGTATAAAATATAATACCATGCAACAAGTAGTATTGCATTCCAATGTGCTACGTGTTTATTCAACTATATTCTATGAGGCACCTTCACACTCTTCACTTGTTGTTTAATAATGATAATAAATTAGAAACAGGAGAAAAAAATACAGGGAAATCTCCGTTACGAATCTGCTTTATGGTCATCGCTATCAATGCACCGTGTGCTTCATGTTATATGGGATTCGTTATGGCGTGTTTCGCAGACATCCTGTGTAACTACCTTGTGAGAGCTGGCTTCACACATCAGACGTTAATTCTGAGAGGGAATTACTTGAGATATATATTGTATAGAGAGTGTAGATGATGGAGACTTGAAGGATTTTTTGGGCATGTGGTTTTGATATCGATGCACCAACTCAGTTATGTTTTTTTTTCTTTTCGCCCAGTTTATCTCTCAGCATGAAATTCTAATTTCTTTTAACAACTCCACTGCAGTCACGCTATCAGATATTTTATCAGAAAATTCCACGCCGAATCCTTTAAATAAATGTAAAAGACGGGAAAAAAATTATCATGATGTAGATAAAATGTTACATGTAAATTTAAATTGAGGATGAGCAAGCAAATTTAATTACCTGATTAATTTACGAGCTGTGGTAATGAAATACACGACTCCATTTATTTAATGTACAATATCAATTAAAGAAGTTGCAAAAAATCTATGCAGATCTTTGGAAAAAATAAAAAAATAAAAGAATTTTTTTATCGGTGCAGTCATTAAGTTAAGAAGAAGACCTTGAACGAATTCTCTCATCAGTGATCCTACAAAGATCTTGGTTAGGTTAATTTACCCAGGCGTGAATTCATTCAATTTATTTATTTGAGCACGTATTACTCGACGTACTACAAAAATATAATTGCGTATCGAACCGGAAACATATACTTCTCTTCCGTGTACGTACGTCCGCCACAAGATTGCATAATGCATTATGTGAAGTCTTTTATACAACATTATTGCAATTGTATTTCCGTTGTGCCAATGCTCGTAATCACATTAACACACACACGAGACTCATGCAGATATAACATTCACCATGCATATAATATGATATTGGCATAATTGATCGCCATCTAAAAGACAGAAACATTTAATTAACTTCACAGAACAATCCTCAAAATTATATACAGATAATGATGGGATATTTCCTCTTACCTCGATTTCTTCCGTTTTTTTTTGTGTCTGGACATACCTGAACGTTGAATTAGTCGACGAGACCCGCCGCCAGCTCTCTTCACTCTATACACTTCTCTCTTCTTACATTTACTGAATAACGAATTAAGATTAGATTATTATAGGAATTATAGACCATTCCATTCCCTTTAGGCCGGGTGGTCTGAAATATTTATTTATATATACCTTTACCTTTTTATATTCATCGATTTTAATTTAAAGTAGAAGATGATTGTATATAACATTATTGTTTCATCCAATGGTATATGGATTATTTATTACTGAATTAAATCGACTCTCTGAGACTATATTAAAAGAATTTGAATTTTCTTCATATAATGAAAAAGAAAACTATGTAACAGGTGCTTGTGATGCGATAAGTAACGTAAAGTATCTGAAGAAATTTTCTCCTCTTCCTTTTAAGATGTACGCTGCACCCATGGCAAGGCATTAACCGTCGCTAAAACCACGATTTATATGTATGTGTCTGTTCTTTTTTTCTTCTTTTTTTAACTCTCCAACACACACGACAGTATATATATTTTCTTTAGACTTTTGCTTTTCTCTAACTGCACATCGCGTGATGTATACTGCGCACAACGTCAAAGGAATGGTAAATGCACATTAGTCGTTGAAGAACTCAACGAAAAATATAAAAAGCTTTTAAGCTTGATCGATGGCCAACAACACGTTATTATTTTTCCCCACTGCAAAACAAAAATACGTTGACAATTAAAGTAAACTCATGAATTATACACAGAATAAATTGTTAAATTTATAAACAAGTGAAGTTTCTTCTTGATCGTGTATACGAACAGAGAACGGCCCAATACCACATACTCATCCTCAGTAAAATACCGAGCGAATAAAATGCTCCTCTTATCTGCTATTTTCGTTTGTACATCGCTGCGCGTGTAAACATCGCGCGCGAGTGTCTTAGGTTGCCGCCTTTAAATCCGGATGCTTGGGTTCTTTTGTAGCTTTAATACACGTACGCACGTGTGCACGTTGTCATTCTTCTCTTGGGATAGGTGCAGAGCTGCGCTTATAAAAAGAAATGAAGAAAGTTAAGGGAGAAAATACTTCACATTGGTTGATAGTCTATATATATACATTCATTTATGTAAATATATACATATAGTATATATAGTAACGTACGTACATATACATAGAAACTTGAATATATTCCAAACCAAGAATATTTTAGCTTCGTTTTGCGTCCTCCACGAGTGCATTTTCGATTTTGGCCAGTCGCCAGAATGTCTTCTCCGTGCATAAAAAGAATCTAAAATGGCGAAAAATGAAAGCAAAATGTAAAATAAAAAAAAATCAAATGAGAAACGAGAATGGAAAAAGAAATGAAAAATATAATGTAGATAAAGAAAGAAACAAATCGAGATATTTACATAAATAGTAAGGTAATAATCTGCACCCACGTTTCATGTTTAACGTCACATAATGGTTTTTTTCCTTTTCTTATATTGTTACAGAGTGAAGTACTCATGTTGCATTCGAGCTGAGGTGAAACGACGAGAGGTGAAAGAAAGACTGTGAGATCTAGACAGAATGGCGTCGAAAAATCGTGGGCTGTTGATAATCGCAATCTTACTTGGACTTGAAATAGTCCATGCACGACTTGTGCGTCTTGGTAAGTTAATTGTCATTCAGTGATAAATAGTCAAGATTTACATATAAATTAACATAGTTATTTACATTGCTGCCATCACAATTTTCTTCCTTATGATGTGATATGTTATTACATTTGTTGCTGACTCAGGGAGTCAGAAGATATATTTTTTCATGTTGTCTATGCATTCACTTTTTTCATCATACATCCAAATCTCATTAAACGATCTCAGGATATTTAAAACAGTTGACACGCGCCTTCCACAAGATTCTTGATATGTAACGTGACTCACAACTCTGAATAACGTGACAAGTGATCGATCTTGAAACTTGATGAAGAATATGAAGATGCATGTTTAATAGACGATAAAAATTAAAAATGAAGAATGTTGACGATGACTCTATGTCATCGTATCGGCTGGAAATGCTCTGGATAGTCTGAAGAAATCATTATAAAGATTAATCAACGGGTTCGATTAAACGAACCATAAATTGCAGTCCACGGTCAATCAGTGAAGTTTATGCAGCGTCAAATATATTCATCCGTTGTCTTTCATTCTCCCCCACTGTCTTATACGATCGGCATTCTTTAATAATGTATAGACATATACACCAAGCTTCTTGGAACTATTTGTCCGAAGCGAGATATAGCAACGGTATATAATCCAAACGAACACTCGTATATATGCGTACGCGTCCTGATTTGTGATTGAAAAAAAATTTCCAATGCAAATATATAAATAGCGAGAACATCGTTTGCCATTTTAATCCAATATTTATTCACTGCATAAGTGAATTAAATCAAGCTACCTTGTAAAACTCTAACCTAAATTGAAATTAAATATTAGCAATTATGATTTTATATACAACGATCAAATGGATAGAAATTCAGAAAAAAACATTGAAAGCATCGATTAGAAATTCATGTTTTATCATGTCCTGAATAAATTGTCCCTTCTATTAGCATAATCAAGGACACTAAAATTCAGGTTATATCTTCCTTTTCTTCTCCATATCCTTTCACCTTTTTTTTTTTTAATTCTCTTCACATATATGTATCTCTCTGTATTAATTTTCTCTCTCTTGAGAGATTTTATTATGTTTCATTGTCCCTACAGGGTCCTGATGACGATTTGGACGGTTAGAAATGTAACTACTTTTGGTGAGACATCTGGTCCACAGATCCATCCACATGATCGGCATACCATTTCAATACTCTACATTATATATGTATATACATAGTTCAAAACTTTCAGGAAATTCGTCGAAAACAAACCTGTGCCTTTGCGACTCGCACATGTGTCCATTTCCTCATCTCCCTTTTTCTCTTGCTACAACCACATTACGCAGTCCTATAAATATAAAAAAAGATATGACAACGTTTTATTTCTAATGAAAGCCATGAATATTTTGAAATAAAAAAAAAATTATACCGTACAAGAAAAAGATATTTTGTTACAAAATACATGAGATAATTCTTTCTTTCTCGAGATTTCTTCTTTCTTCTTTTCATATATACATCTCGCACTCTATATGTATATAGTATTATTATGATTGGGCTCAATTGTCCAATTGCTCGGTCATTGAATGCTGCTCTCTCTCTTCCACCATTGGATTAAAGTCAGTGTAGAACTTTGCTGTCCTTCATTATTAGCAAATACGTATATATCTATTTTCCAAGCAATAATTCAGCTCTCAATGGTCATGGAGTACAGATTAATCTAGCCATGGAAGACAGTTCATATATGATATATGGGAGTTTCAACATATACCAATTATCTATATATACATATGCAGTGAAAATTGCTGTATGAGAAACACTGTCCCAATCCTTTATCTATTAAATGCATTTAACGGCGTAATGGCAGTTAATATTGCCAATTGTGCAATAAAAGAAATGGCTGAATGCGATTTGTACATATGGCGCGGGATTGAACTTTGTACTGTTGGAAAGAGTATAATATATAGTAGAGAATTAAGAGAAAGAAATAATCCAAATGATTATTTACATATAATATATAAATACGAGATAAATCCGCATATACATACAGACAAAATAGCCATTTGTATTAATAGAGATGAACTACGCAGTAGAAAATATCGATATATATCGCAACTGAAATAAATCGATTTATTTTATTTGAATTTTTTGGTTATGGTATATCGATATTTTTTAATGTAACGTTTATTCTTAATTTGTATATTTGATTAATATTTATTATTATATTTTGATATTTCAAGAGTTTATATACATATTTATTTTATTTTATTTACAGATCGTGAATATATATATGTATATATCTATAGAAAAATTTATATTAAAATATATGGATGTATATGTGTGCATTTATGTGGCTGATTTTGATACCATGCACAGAGTTTTCTCGTTGTATTATAATGAACGTTTAAAAAAAAAATGCGAAACAAAAAAAAACGACAAGAATTAATTTACGACTGGCGCGTGCCTCAGGGAGTAAGCTTTGATTTATATATAGAACTTACGCTCACTAACGTTCATAACAACGTGTGTCTACCTATGTTTTAAGGTACACTTTTGGACATCGAAAAATCAAGGAGCAAACAGGACAAAATATCTTTCGCACCTGCCATCAAGAAACAAATATGAAATTAAATCATGTATAAGAAAAATGTTAAATGGATAATTATTTTCTTTTCTTTTATGAAGCAAAACATACAAATATATTTTTTATTTGTATATATAAAGTAACTTAAATTTATTATTTTCTCGTGATATAGCGAGAATAATTTGTCAGTTGATGAGAGAGAGGTACATACATTCGAAGAATATTCGTTGAGAAAAAAGCTACAGTAACTGTAGGGGAGAACGATATGTTTGACTTGAAGAAACAAACAAGTCTGTATACCGTTATCGCTGTCGCAGTTGTATATAATATATATATATATATATTTATTTCGGTAGTGCGAGCTACTGTTACTGCATTGAGGTTTTTTTACTTATATCGAGACCTCCATGATTCTCTTGACGAGTTTTTGATCGTACACCTTCAATGACGCAATTAGATGCCGGACTTCACTCACAGAACGTCCAGTTTTTGCGAGTGGCCTTACTCAAAAATAAGAAGAAAAAAGCATTTAGCAGACTTACTAAAAAGCACGTCTTCTATTCTTGTCTACGTCCAGATGGCCTGTGACGTCACTGGAAGGCGGCACTAATATACAGCTCTTTTAGTTGGTCTTAGTTTAGAGAAAAATTATTCAATGATGTCTAATGACTACCAACAAAAAATCACGACGTGCATCGTGTATATAAAAGCTTATAAGTAAAAAAATAAAACACTATAAAGAAACTAAAATAATCGTACTCGTTTCTAGTACTTTTATTATATATACTCAGTATATAGTAAATGAAGAAATGATTTATATTAAATGAGAAGTGGTTTAGAAACAAAAAAAAACGAAGAATGATGAGGCGACATAAGGCGAAGGAAATCCTGGATCATGTGCGATCCAGACGGTGTGAGAATATCAAGCTGCGAGATATATACAAGAAATTTAGAAAGAGTATAGTAGAAGAAGTGTGATGAAAGAAGCTAAAATGTGTGAAGATTGGAATGCAAATAAAGTCAAATTGAATTTATATTCGCTGATGACTTTAAACAATTAAAAGTCTGTTTGCTCTTCACCCATCCATCATTCAAGCACATACGTACTCTATGTATCCAGGATGTTTGGACAAAAGTACGTGTCTTGTAACAAAAGCTCACATTATATAAATTAACATTGAAGCCATGTTTATAAGCAGGGGTGAAAAGAGTGAATTAAATAAAGCCTGATTTCATTGATAGTATTAGATTCGAGAATGCGAATGAAATAAGTTGGCGAGAAGGCAAATAAAAGAGCTAGAAGAAAAACGTCTTAAAGAGGTGAAACGTAAAGATTCTAGTTTACACGAGACGAGAACAGCTTGAGCTATAATTAGTTGCGTGCATTCTAGGTAGAATGAATATAGGGGGAATGACGTTGAAAAAGACACAGAGAGTGATAGAGGAAAGAGATTGTGTATAGCAAGAAGTGGAATGGATATATAAGCGTCGAAAGGGACATGAGGAATATATAGTAGACAGTGTCGCGATTCACAGCACTCTGGCCATCTTCCAAACAACCCAAGACAAATACCCAAAGTCTGCTAGATATCATGAATGAGAGAGTTTTCATGCTAATCTTTGAGTGCATACACAAGATATGTATGTTTATGAGTTTGAGGTGTGGAATATAGACAGGAAATTACGCGAGTACATCAGCGATATGTATATTTGGTTCTTGAGACTCAAGGATTACTTCCTCCCTCGCTAAAGTTTCATTTACACTCGTCGTCCTCATCGACTATATCTCGCAATGTCGGTCGAGTGAATTATTAGGTGTGTATATATATACATAGTGAGGGGGTAAAGAGAGTGGACAAGATTAGAAAATTGTTGTACTCATGATCGTCATAGAGACACACTATAAAAAAATAGAGAGGAAGATTGAGAGAGAAATAATCTGCTTGTATGTGATTCAATACCTTAATTCACTTGAGTTATATGATTTAGTTCATTAAAGTATTATTTAAGTGTTGTAAAATTTTAGATTAATGTAGTTCACAATGCGCCCACACAGATGAAATAAAAATAATTTTACAATACCCAGAGCGCAATTTCTGAGTTTACGTATATATTTTGATTTTTACGAGTAATGTGTGGGCGATTCGTAGACTAAAGTTTCTCCCCTGTGGCGCCGTAACTGAAAAAGCAATATTGCGTGACTTGATGTGTCATGGGCTAGAATTTTAGTGGGACTTCAAGGAACATGTTTGATTTTTCAGAATAATCAATATGTAGGGTTTAAAAAAAAAATAAATAGTTCAATGATGAGACATATCTAAATATTTTATAAATGTTCCGCGAATTAATACTCCTGATATTATTTATGTTACAGATACATTTAATTTAGACGTGACTGTAGTGGAAGGAGAGAAGTTAATTTTACGTTGTCCAACGAATAATGATGCAGATGTCACCTGGTATAAAGATGAAAATTTAATGAAGCAAAAATCATCGAGAATTCGAGTGTTGAAACAATCACTTAAATTCAAATACGTCGAGATAAGTGACAGTGGTAATTATGCGTGTTCTTTGGAGACATTGGATACTATTGAATGGCGTAATGTCACTTTACAAGTTGAAAGTCTACAAAATGATGGATATCAAAGCGAAAGCAGTGAATTGGGAAGTGTTATGGGTGCTCTCAGACCAGAGGAGGAAACAAACGAACTCGACATTGAATCTAGAAGTAATTATTCAACTGGATTAATCAATGTTTTATTTTACATATTATAAATTATATTATTACTAATTAAAAATGATTTTTTTTTATAATTATTTAGCATTACCAGAAACTCGTTCACTTCATTTAGAAACAGATTTGGATAATGAAAAAACTGATAATGACAATATTAACGATCACAATCAAACATCACCACTATCACCACCAATGTTTAATAAAACTGATGAATTACACAGTTCAATTGTCAAACCCGCTGGTAATATGTTACGATTACGTTGTCCTAGTGTTGGGAATCCAAAGCTCAACATTACATGGTTGAAAAATAATGAAGAACCCAAACGTGCCGTTGGTCCTATTAGTATGACAAAATGGACATTACGCGTTGAGGATTTAGTGGTATCTGATGGTGGAAATTATACTTGTATTGTATGCAACATTCTCGGATGCATTAATCATACCTTCAAAGTTGATGTAATCGGTAAGAATTATTTTTTTTTTTTAACTTTAATACAAACATACATTTATAGTAATAATAAGTATTATTAATGCATGAAGACATTAAAAATACAATCACAACTGAACAAAAAACAAATAAAAATATTGAACGATAATAAGTATAAAAAAATAAAATCGTTCAGAACGTTTCCCGCACAAACCGTATATCAATGAGGGCTTCCCAAAGAATACAACAGCCCTACTGAACACAACAGTTATATTCAGATGTCCAATTGTCTCTGATTTGGAACCTTATATACAATGGGTGAAAGTTGCCGAATGTCCAGATGAACAGAAGGATTCACCAAAAGGCACATTGCTTCAGGTACTTCAGCGTCGAGACAATGGCTAAGCTGGTGATGGTGCTCTGGGTCCTCAACTCATAAATAAATAAAATAATAAAAAATCAAACAAATAAATAAATATATATTTTAGCTTCGACAACAAAGTGTCTGCTTAATTGTATATATTTATGGTGAAAGGGATCCACATATTTTATGCGTACATATCTCACAACAAAACTTATTCAATGTGCTAATTTTGTGTATATTTTCAAGCATACGGTTTACAACACTCCATACATACACACATTTATATTACCGTACTGTGTCTATTTATGTTTATTATATGTGTATTAATGCCATTTCATACTTTTCTTAACTTATACTTTTTATGTGTGGTGATTGGTAAACTTTTCAGGGTTCATTTGTTCATTAAAATCACAAGTTATATATCTTGTGAGAAGAAATAATAATTTGAGCCCTGAATGTTTTTTCCTGTTCTGTTTTTTTTTCTGACAATTATCGGTAATAGTGGTGGTTGGGTTTCTCTTTTTCTTATTTAGAGTCCGTCGCGCATCGGCCAATCCTGACACGAGCACCGACCAATACAACAGTACTCATTGGAAGCAACGCTAGTATGATCTGCGAGGTGCTATCAGCTGCCCATCGTCATCTAGAGTGGGCTCGGGGTCGTCACAAATCCCTCGAAACTGTCAACAACGATACAGACCGAAACTTTAAGGTGGAGGTTGAGGTGGGAATCTGTTTATACACTTCTATACAATCTGCTTGTTTTCCATATTTTTTTTTTCACTCTTCTTTAACTCTTGTTCATCAATCAAAAACTCTATACAAGTGTTCAATGTAATAATAAGCTGCTGAATGCATGTATCTGTATGTAGTATATTCATAGCCATAATTTTTTTATTTATAAAATGTTTTCACGTAACAAAGTACGTATAAGATTGATTTTTTTTTATTTTATAAATTTAGGCTGGAGCTACGGAAAATCCTGAAGTACTTACGCTGTACAATGTTACGGAAAAAGACGAAGGATGGTATACTTGTATTGCACAAAATACTCTCGGCGAAACATTTAGTAGTGCATATCTTTCTGTAGTTGAAAGTAAGTATTTACAGAATATTATTTCATTTTATATTTTAGTTTGAATGAAATCATTTGGTAACTGTATTTATGATATTTATTTTAGGCATTGAACCACCGCGAATTCCAATAACTGCTCGACCACAACTTCTTCTTATTAATGTGTTGGCTGCTGTCCTCTTTGTCTCTTTTGCGGTTGGTATTGTCGTAGTAATTTATATTTTCCAACGTTTAAAACGCGAAAAAATGAAGAAACTCTTGGCAATTGAAACTGCACGTGCCGCAGTCGTAACTCAATGGACAAAAAAAGTAATTGTTGAAAAACAAAATTTGGTGAATGCCCAAAATGTTCAAGAGCCATTATTAATGCCTATTGTAAAGATTGAAAAACAAAAATCGACCGTGACAACAGAAGATAGCAATGGCGGCAGTATCTCCGAATATGAATTACCATTAGACAGCGCGTGGGAGCTTGCAAGAGAGCACTTGACCCTCGGCAATACTTTAGGTGAAGGGGCCTTTGGTAAAGTTGTCCGAGCGCAAACTAGCACGGGTAAACCCGGAATACCGCACGTGGTGGCAGTAAAAATGCTCAAGGAGGGTCACACGGATGCAGAAATGATGGATTTAGTCTCCGAAATGGAAATGATGAAGATGATTGGTAAACATGTCAATATTATCAATCTTCTTGGTGCTTGTACTCAAGGTGGACCACTTTATGTCGTTGTTGAGTTTGCACCACACGGAAATCTTCGAGATTTTTTACGGGATCATCGACCATCGTCAGGTTACGAACCAGCACTTGGTCAAGATTCCAAAGAGAAAAAAACTTTGACACAAAAAGACTTGGTATCATTTGCATATCAAGTCGCACGTGGCATGGAATATTTGGCAAGTCGGAGATGTATTCACAGGGATTTAGCAGCGAGAAATGTTCTCGTTAATGATGAATATGTCCTTAAGATTGCTGATTTTGGACTTGCTAGAGATATTCATTGTCACGATTACTACAGAAAAACCACAGACGGCCGATTGCCAGTTAAATGGATGGCTCCTGAAGCCCTTTTCCATCGTGTTTACACCACTCAGTCCGACGTGTAAGTATATATCAAGATGTAGAATATAAAATAAATAAATTAAGAATGCTTAGAATGTTATTTAATTGATGATGAAAAATTATAGATGGTCGTACGGAATTCTGTTGTGGGAAATAATGACGCTCGGTGGGACGCCCTATCCTTCTGTACCATCGGTAGAAAAATTATTTCAACTATTGAGAACTGGACATAGAATGGAGAAGCCACCGTGTTGCTCAATCGAAATGTAAGTGACTGTCAAATCAATAATGAATAATTTTGTGCTTAATTTATCCAATGGGTTTCTCTTAAATTTATCTTGACATCAATGGTTTTGTTTAGATATATGCTGATGCGAGACTGCTGGAGCTATCAGCCTAATGAGCGGCCAATGTTTGGTGAATTAGTTGAGGATCTCGATAGGATATTAACGATAACGGCAAATGAGGTAAGCAGCCATTTGTACATTAATCGAATTCCCATGAATATCTACAATTAATTGTTAAACTTATGGACTCACAAATAATGTTGACACGCGAATATAAATTCATAAATTTATTTGGGTTTGATTTCTAGGAATACCTGGACCTTGGTCTACCGCAATTGGATACACCGCCATCGAGTCAAGAGTCCAGTGAGGCGGATGACGATGACGATGACGAAGGCGAAGAGAAATTTCCGTACCTGCTGTAACAGATATAATTAATTCCTGAAGTACTAATTATAGAAGATTTTTATCGATGATGGCGATTTTTTTTGTCAATTGTGTTTTATATGTGTAAATTTCAGGCAAACACGTCATTAATAATCGATTTAAAAAACAAAATTATTATCCAACTGACACATAATGAACACGCCAAATGTTTTAATCAGTATTGATAGTAGTGCATATTTAATAGCGTGTAAATACAAGGGAAAATGAGTTAAATGAACAAACAAAATTAAATCATTTTTGAGAGCTGATGTGACAATTTTTAAGGAAAAAAAAAATACTGTGCCATTATAAGTGCCTTTTATCCGTCGATGCAATAATACGGAATGTTGATGTATTACTGTACAATTCTTTAGGCATCAGCAGCCAATAAATTACAATTTCTTTATTTGGTCTGCTGTATATTATTCAAATATTTTTTTAAATCATCGTTCACGTCAATTTTCGCTTCATGCATAGGTACATATTAATATGTATTTATTTCGGATGTCGGACGCGAGTATATAATGTTGTGTTTGTAACTAGTCAATTTATATATGGATTTTTTTTTCTTCCTTTTTATTGTAAAATAATTTATGTAATTGCATAATGTACTGTATTTTATATATGAATAGATGTATTTCTTTTTTTTTTTCCTAATGAAATTCGAATTTACAATGTCGATTATTCTTTTGTAAAATGTAAAAATATCTCACGAGTGGCGATTAATTTGTTTATAATATTAAGTAATTTATTTACATGTAAATTATATATTGAAAATTTTTCTCAAGAATTTTTCTACGTAACTTTATTCATAAGATAGAAACTATCCGTTGTTTCTCATAAAATTAAAATAAATAATTAATTTCACTGTAAAAACGCACAATTGTATAAGCTTATAAATAAATAGACTTGATAAGGTAAATAAGAGCTGTAGAATAATAGCAAAAAGAACAATTGTAAATAAAACTACACATCTGGCTATATTATTTTAAACAAATAAAACATACGAAATGTAATATGTATTAAGCATTCTCATTAGCCAGTACATCAGTATACTCAAAATAAAAATAAACTTTTATAAGACTAATCTGCGTTACAAAAAATAATTAGTATAATTTTATTGTAATTATATGAACCTTTAAAATACGCAATAAATTACAACTGTATTCCATAATGCTCATTATACTTTCATTAAACATCATTTTATATTTTTATATATGTATACCTTTTATCATTGTTCATAAATCTCTCTTTTTTTGTTGATAAAACACCCTCGTGGCTCTCTCTCCTCATACACTTTTTATTTTTTCTATTAACGTCACGTGATGGCGCTGCTCAAGTTAATTCGTTTTGTTGTCATCAGCCACATTTCCAATATTTTTCTCTTTCCACCAGATTTTTAATAGTTTAATCGTTTTTTTACATGTGTAAATAATTTCAAAAAAGTTAAAAAAGAATGGGGCAAATAATCAAATACGTAAGCTCACTTCATCGACATTATTGGAAGTAGTCAATATTCAAACGTACGTTGCTGAAAAAATTTTGAGGTTAGAATACAATAATCCATTTTCTATCAAGCCATAGTAGTATATCTAAATTTAATTAGTATTTATATTCAATATCTGCATATATATTATTTCATATTATATTTTTTTAATATTTTTAGTGTGTGTGGGTGTGTTATTAATTAATTATTAATTTGTAGGTTAGAAATTTAACTGCCAGTTATTTGTCTTGAAATAAATTAATATGGTCGATCACATGGTTTAATATTTTTTTTATTATTTGTTTATTTATTTTTTCAGACAAATACTTTGCCGGCAATTAAATGGTGCTCACAGGTACCATGGAAAGAAGAATTAAACTCAAGACATTAAATAGCCACATAACCTGCAAAATATGCAGGGGCTATCTGATAGATGCGACTACTGTCACAGAGTGCCTACATACCTTTTGCAAGAGCTGCTTAGTAAAACATTTGGAGGAAAAACATACATGCCCAACATGCCAAATAGTTATTCACCAATCACATCCTTTACAATACATCAGCTTTGATAGAACAATGCAAGATATAGTTTATAAACTCGTTCCTGATCTTCAAGAAAGTTAGCATAACGATTATATTTATTTATAATTGCTTAATGTGATTAATGATGAATTTAATAATTTATTTATTGATTCATTTTTGTTTTTTCTTTTTATTTTAGATGAAATCAAGAGAGAACGGGAATTTTATAGAACAAGAGGGTTGCCTTGCCCTAAAGATGTATTACCCAATGCTGGCGATGTAGAAGAAGAAAAGACCTCTGCTGATGCCCATGCCGAATCAGATTATCATCGGGCTGATGAACAAGTTAATGTATGTTTGGAATGTATGAATACAAGTTTGAAAACTCTGAAACGTCGATATATTAGATGCTCAGCGCAAGCTACGATAACTCACTTGAAAAAGTTTATTGCCAAAAAAGTTCTCACTGGCATGGAAAAATATCGAGATGTAAGTTGATGATGATGATGACGTTGATAATAGAAAGAAATTTTGATTGATTATTAATTATGGTTGCTTTTTTTTTAAATTTTAGATTGATATATTGTGCAATGATGAACTCTTAGGTAAGGATCACACGTTAAAATTTGTGTATGTAACGAGATGGAGGTTCCGGGACCCACCGTTAAGGTTACAATATCGACCACGAATAGATATTTAATTTATTAAGACGATTACCCTCATTATGCATAATAATATCTGAATATTTTCTTTATTATATTATTTTTTACTTATTATACTTGTGTCACGGTTATCAATCACATAATTTTATTTCCGAGTTAATTGAAAATAATTAACTGTGCACCAAAGCAACGATGCCACATTTGAATTAAATGATTTTGAAAGTTTATTTAAACTCTGGATTCAAAGAATATTCTTCATTTAATTTTATTCTAATTTATAATTATTTTTTGTTTGTTTATATAACGGTAAAATGCAAATGGTGGTGTAAGGAAAAAATATTTGTATGATTTTGTGGCTAATCAGGAAAAATTACTTTTCATTTTTTGACTTAATCAATTTGATTAAATATCACAAATTTTTTATATTTATTCGACTAATTATGAGAATGACTAGCTAGTAAAAATGCTATCTTGTTTTGTTTAAAATGTAGAAATACAAATTAATATTTGTTGCGTGAAATCAATTGAATGAGGAATAACAAAACAAATAAAAAATTATGGTCAACAATTTTGGGCCTAATGTAATGATACCAGTGGGACTGGTTAAAATTTAATCTACTTCTCTTTCACTTTTTGTCGCAGTTCATTTTTTCTTTTTTCATAGAGTATTTTTTGACGAAAAATTTATGAATAGATACCACCGCTTTTAAATTATCTATCAAAGCTAAGTCATAACTGTGTGCTAAGTCTTTTTAACCTTTGTATGTTTATGCGCATTGTACATGATGTAATTAAGATTCTTCAAACGTTTACTTAGAGTCATCATTGATCAAAAAATATTTAACATTAAATTTGAGAATCCAAATCTTAATAAATAAAGAAATGGAGAATATATAGATAAATAAAAATATTTTGAATGATATTTTCCAAATATTACAAGTGATCAATGAGATTTTAAATAAATTATCAAAGATTATTGCTTTTAGAAAGTGAACTTTATCTATCAAATGTTAAACAAAATGAAACATTGTAAATAATTTTGATGTAAACAAAAGAAAACACAACACTTAGAAGACATTTGAATGGGTAAAATGATGAAATTCAAAATGCGTTAGAAACATATGAAGATGTTGAAGCTTGTACGTTATACAATGTGTGTGACATCATAAATTATTGAATAAATATGTTTTGTACAGTACTAACAATTTAAAATGTATCATCAATATAATATAAAAAAAATTATACATTTTAATTATACGATTCAATAATTATTTTTAGTTCCATTATGGTTTTTTCATTTGATAATGCAAGAATTGTGATTGGCGACTTCTTCTTCACAACCTTTGGAAAATACATACAGCGCCACTGTACACTCCGCCATTTTGAGAGCGTTATTCAAACTTTGAATACTTTATATAATAATATTTTAATTA
>JAQQBR010000001.1:13119852-13174051 GCA_030347285.1 Microctonus hyperodae
TTAACTTCAAGGTCGCGGTTCTTACTGTTGATTCGAGTGTTTCTGCAACAAAGTAAATCAACTGTCACATCTAAATATCCAACTGCAATAATAATCCTCGATATTAAAAAAAAAACTGAAAATTTGTGTTGGCAATCAAGTGTGAAAATTAACAAATATCTCACAACTGATAATTTGCGCTTGCGCGAAACAGTACAATCGAACAATATATATTTACGTAAGTTAATTTCGTCATATATATCAAAGTCATCTTCCCTTTATCATCGGCGTGCATATATTGATGGATATATTTGTAATCGTGTTCCCATGTAAAAAAAAATAATATAAAACTGTGTGATATGGATTATCCATCAGAAACTACTTCGCTTAAGGTTATTACAAACACTAATAAACTTAACCTATATTCGATATTTCACCTGATTCAAAGTTACAATAACGCAAGACGATAAATGAGTCTTCAAGACAGTTTATTTATCGAGGAAGTCGAAAGCGACGTGACGCTGTTTGTCGAGGACACAAAAAGAAAAAGGTGAGCAACCGAAAGCAAGGTTGCAATTTAATGTAATAAAATAAATAAGAATAATAGAGAGGAGTGATGATGCGATAAAAGGTTAGGTTTCATTCCACTCTATTCTTAGCAGTGGCTTGTCTGGTTTTTATTGCAAACACAATTACTTATTTATGTCTGGTTGCTGGTATATATTTGTTATAATATGACCTTAAATATCAAGAAAAAATAAGTCAATAAAAAAACGTAATGGCTATAATTTAAATATAATTATATCTTCAACAAAAGATTTTTTATTTGTGTGTGGAATACTAATAAATTACGTGAATTTTCTTCATTTAGGATGTGAAATAATAATTGTTGGATATAGTTATTAAGAATATTAACAATTGTTCAAGTGATTATGTTTGTCTGGTAGCGTTATGCTTTTTGTCATCTCTCACGTGTATTTAATAATCAAATTATTGCGTAATCAATATCAATACATATATATGTATATTGGAATATTATATTCTGAACAGTTACAGATTGGAATCCGGAGAATGTTTCATGTCAAGTGGGAGAAACCCCGTTATTTTGCTGAGTAGCGGAATAAATATAAGCCTTGTGAAAAAATAGATGAACAAAGATTATATATATTATCGTGAGTCCACTCGACGTGTAAGAATTAAGACAGTTTTCTAGTTTTTATTTTCTGCATTCTTGCTTCGTTTCACGTGAATACAATTCATTCTTCTGAATTTAAATTGTTTTCAATTTGAAAAAAAAAGCAAAGAGAAATTGCATTTGATATCTAAATATCTTGAAAGAATTTTTATTTATCACTGAAATTAATTTAAAATAAATATAATTTCAAGGTTTTAACGTCAATTATATGTTTACTTATGCAATGGATTGCAATGAATTTAATTTATTTACTGAGAAAAATTATTATCTTCATTGACCCGAAATTTTAAATGACAAATGGGATGTGCCATCGAACTTTATGGTGTATTGAATCAGGAAGCCAACGAAAGAGAAAGTATTCAAGTGCGTTATGTAAAAGTTAGCCGATGTCCATTCGTTGTTGGTGGGGTTACAAACTGGGTACTTGGATATACCTGTGCGTGATTGCACATTATATATTATCGTGTTACGTTTAGCTCTTTCATCTTTATATCAATAAAAATATTCTCCCATCAACTACACTCAACTATACATATAAAATTCTTCAGTTGAGTTTTACTTTCAAACCTGATCGCAACGTTCTTTTAATTTTTACAGAGTTCTTATTTTTCCACCGTCAAACAATTATAGACGATTTCTTATTCATCAATTTATCCAAGACAATTTTAGTAAATTGTTACATACATTTTCAATTGGTCAGGGATTGGCTAGACGAACAGTTGTCTGCTACAAATCAGACGTGATAAGGTATAAAAAAAAATATATATTATTACTTACTTTTGCTTTTTCATTCTCCTCATACACAAAAGACAACTTGTGTATGCCAATGTAACTGATGTTTAATTATTGCTTTGAGCTCAGTTAATTATAGATAAAATTAATTTTAGGGATCCGAAATTGAATGGTGCCCCATCAAGAAACCCAAGTGAAGTCAAGAGCTCGACATCGAAGATGGGCGTCGAGAGACCACGCTCACCTTCGGCATCTCCAGAAAATTCGCGGCAAAGACAAGGTATACATAATACAGATTATTATTATCATAATCGTTGGAAAAGAAATAGGAAAGTAATAAAGCTGTTATTTAACATGAATATTAATATTTTTACTTTCTTTTATAATAGTGAAATCAACGCCTGCCGTTGAAATATATAGACCTCCACCAGCACGGCGTCCAAGGAATGTCACAGCAGCCGCTGAAACGTCTAATTCCTCTCTACCAACAAAGTAAGTGTGTATAATATTACAAATCAATCAATACAAAATATCAGAAATTAAATACAAATTCATAATTGTATTATTATTATTGATTGTTTAGAACGAAACAAAGAAGACCAGATCGTGCTGTTTATGTGCCGAAAGCACGCAGGGGAGTCGACTCTGAAACCACTTTGCTTCCACCACTTGATGAAAGTCTTTGTATGAAATCTAATAGTAATGGTGATTTAAAAGAACCATCGCACAGTAATCAACGTTCATTCGACGCTTGTGAAATGTCCACAAGCCAAAATCACGACAATATGGACATACAAGAAAAGGATTTAAGTGAAGTACAACCATGTGATGATGTGTCGTCATGCAAAAACAATTTTATGTTACTGACGGAGAGTCGGGAGGAAGTGCCTGGTGAAATTAATCAAATGTGTACGGAAGTTGTTGACAATTCATCGGAAAATCATGTGGAAACATCAAAATATCAGGTGTCTGATGATGATTCCAATTGTTTGAATAATGGAAATTTAGGATGTCAGGGATCTAGTGAGCCATTAACTGAATTAAAAGAACATAATGATGTAAAAAAATCTGAAGAAACTCTGAATATTCAAGCAAAGGATGATGATATAAAAAATAAAGAAACAATTGTTTCGCCAAGCTTTGTTTCTAACGTTTTAATAATTTCAAACACTGATAGTAATAAATCACAGGATAATATTGTTATGGATAATGTGGCAGCAGTGGAATTTAGGCCATCAGAAAAAAAACCGAAAAAAGTTGCGAGAACAAAAAGTAAGCCTGCTTTGCCGCCTACTTCACCGGTAAAAATAAATCGTGATGAGTGCGATTGGGACAGTTTATTTGACGAAAATGGAGAGTGTTTAGATCCAACATTGATTGAAGAATTAACAGCGGCAGTTGGTGAAGTGACAGTAGAAAAACCAAAAAATGTATTTAAGACATTTAATCGACCTATTGAAGTGTCGAATGATGAATTCGCTCACGTTGTAGAGATTTATAATTTTCCATCAGACTTTAAAACGAGTGATTTAGCTGCTGTGTTTAGTCCATTCAAAAATGGTGGATTTGAATTGAAATGGGTGGATGATACACACTGCCTTGGTGTATTTAGTAGTCCCCTAGTAGGTAAATAAAAAATTTTACTTTTATTTTATATACATTTATATCTCGTAATAATTTTGATAATATTCAATAGTTCATTCGATGTTATATATGTAAGAGGAAAATTGATTATTCAATAGATTATCGCGGGTCAAGGCTGTAAGTAGAACGCTCGACTTTAATACAAGTTACCGCGAGCCACTTTCTACTTACCAAGCCTTTCATTATGCAACACACTCGTACACTGAGTATTTGGTATTTGTTATTTCTCGCACTGTTAATTCATACATTATATACACATGTACATGTGTAAATATATATATTTTATGTTAGTTTAATAATATTTTCAATTGAAAAACAAAATAATAATACACAATGAATTATATAATTTCTTTTTTTTTTCTTTGAATTTATAATTGTTTAGCTGCAGAAGTTCTCGCTTCGGATCATCAGTTTGTAAAAACAAGGCCGTTGAGCGAGGCAACGGCATTGAGTCGAACAAAAGCAAGAAGAAGCGCTGAATTTTTACAACCATACAGAAGCAGACCTGAAACATGTGCAGCACTTGCAAGACGTTTGGTCACTGGTGCTTTAGGCGTAAAATTAGCGACAGCTCAACAGGAACGAGAACGCGAGAAAGTTCTATTACGCGAAGCCAAGGGTAATTGCATTGACGATTTGTCATGGAAATCATTTTGTTTTCAATTAATATTGGTTTTAATTAAATAATTATAATCTAATATTTTTTTTTATGTTACAGAACGACGACGATTGGCTAATAAACAACGCGAAGATGCCTGGGAGGGTATTATCGCGCAAAAGTAATCATGAAAACAAATGTATATAAATAATTGCAGATATGATGATAGAATATGTACATTAACTGGTGCCTTACTCCATCTGAATTCATTTTCTGAATGCAATATTTTATTAAATTTAAAATTTAATGGCTAGACTGAGTACGGAAGCAGTGTATTTTTTCACGTGACGTTGTGAAAGATGATATGAAAAGTATTGGAAAATAGTCATTTCGTTTTATAATCAAGAGATATTATAATATAGAAAGAGTTTAAAAACGCCAATAATTAATTTTTTCAATTGGGCGATGCAATGTTATAAAACTGAACTAAAAACTGCCTCTAAAAATCTATTTCTAATTAATTGAAATGATATAATAATGCATCGTAAGAGGACAATAAAATAGAAAAAAGAAAATACCTGCAGTACAGAATTAAATACGAGATAATAATCTCTTGTTATTGAAGCTGATATATACAACGATTTTACCGTTAATTTTTCTTACAATTAAAAATTTTAATAAATATATTTGAATATATATCAGTTTATGTGTACATATGAGCGCTCAAAATCCAATTAAGTTCACGAATTAATTAATTCATTGTCAAATGATACTCTACATGTATTTTAAATGTGCAATCACAAAGTTAATGTTTAATTGTATCAATGTGTAATTTTTATTTTCAATAATGGACGCACAATTATTTTATTTTACATTCACGAGTTCCAATTTAATTCAAACGAAATATTCATCCCGATGATTCATATATTGTATTTTTATATAAATCTGTTATCAATGGTGAATAATAATGAAGAAAGTGTATTCTAAATACCTAGTCATCGTGCGGACGATATGGTATCAATTATACTAACAATAAATAATATTAATTTCATCATAAAAAGAAACAGATCATGAATAAAATCCATAAACAACTTTTATTTACCTCTCTATTTTTTTTTAAATTTTATTCTCATTTCATTATATATTATTTATGATTCACATATTACTTACCAACAATGCATTGGATCAAATACAAAACCATTGTACAAAATAGAATGGTGATAAACAAATGAAATGAAATTTCATATGAAAATAAAATTTATAGATAAATTTTTTTCACCACTTTCCACCTTTTTTCTTTTTCTTTTGTTGGACTTTTCTCTGCTGTTGCCTGGGTCCAGCAGGTTCAACTGCAGGACTGTGTCTTGGATTCGGAGAAGGTTTGACATTACCTGGCATCTTTGTAATGTCATACATGTCACTGGCGCCAGCTGCAGTGCCTTGTGTACCTTTCATTGTTGTATCCCTATTTCGCCTATCTCTCTTCTTTCTAAATCCACTTCTCTCATGTCTTGGTAACCATCTCTCTGGATCCGGCACCACGTCAGGATTATAATTTTTCGGTAATTTACCCTTACGTTTACGTTTCTTTTGCTTTCTTTGCATTGTATCTGTTCCAAGCTTTCCAGGTGATGATTCTACTTTTCGTTTAATTACTTTTGTTCCAATTACCCAATTACTACTTTCCAATGCGTCCACGTCAATAACCTCCGTTAAATGATCAAGTGGCGGTAATTGTTTCGATAATTCTTGGGCTTTTTTGGGTAATATTTGCGCATAAGCAATTACCAATTGGGCCAATGTCTTCGTATCCGATGGTGAGGCCTCTAAAAGAGCTTCAAGACTCGCCGCAGCTACTTCAACTTCGCCACCACGAAGATGAAAATCGGCTGCTTGTCGCCAAAGTGTTCCCAAGTCAGCAGTTTTCTCACGATTCATTTTATAGTAATTAACGGCATTTTTTAATGCCTCTGAAGCTTTGACACGATTATTGTCAGCCATATGAAGTGTAACAAGAGCGCTCACAATACCGGACAACGAACGATCTTTTTCACTGAGATTTTCTAGAATATTTATGGCCTCTCTGCGTTCGCCTTGAGTTAATAACAATTGAACACATGCCAATTTCATACACAATTCATTATCGCCTGTTGCATGATCCAGCAAAACTTTTGATGCCTCCTTTATTTTTCCCTCTTTACTCAATTGAACGGCGCGAATAAATGTTGATTGCGCTGACATTGAAGGATAATCTTTAACGAGTTTTCTACAAAGCTCCTGGCAATGTTCACTCTGGTTTGTATAAAGTGCAAGAAGACATTGATTATATGCAATACTCTTTCTTTGCTTTGATGTTAATTTATGTTCTAATCCCTCTAGTGTGGCGCTCTTCATTCGTTTTTTACTACTAAATACATTGTGATCTTTATTCAATGTTACGAGATTATTACTAGCAACTGCAGCTAGTGCAATATCATCAGGCTTAACTTTCAAAGCATTCATGTATAATGCTTGAGCTTCTTTTTCACGACCCTGAAGTTGTAAACAATATCCCAATTGTACTCGAATAATACCCAATTCATTATCAATTTCACTCTCGGTGGCGCCGTCTTCCTCTAAAGACTCTTTACACATTTTTTCAGCTGTTCGTAATTTTTTTTCTGCCTCAGCTAAAATAGATCGGTCGCCACCAACTCCTTGTTCTATTAAACGACAAGCAGCATTGTATGTAAGCTCATACGTATGTTCTCTATGTGGTGTATCGACTTTCTGTGGAAAATAATTGTATAAAATATAAATTTATATTTATATAAAACGTTATGAGTAATAAATCAACTTACAAAATCATCTGCTGCCAAATGCACCAAAACGGCAGCCAAATTTGTCTCCCTCTCGTCTTCATAATCATCATTTGAATTTTTAATGATATCTCGATAAACAGAAAAGCATTTTTCATATTTTTCAAGACGATACAATATTTGTGCTTTCAGTTCTTTAATTTTCAATGATGGATTAACAACTTTTTCTACCACTTCCAAAGCATCAGAAACTTGATTCAAACGATAAAGACAATATGCCTTTTCAAAATCCAAATTGCTGTAATAAAATTCATTTTAATTTTCATTCGTTTACATTTTATATATTTACATTGTTTTTAATAATACGTACATGGATAGACGAGGACACTTTGCAAGAAATTGAAGAGCTTCATTGAACTTTGAAAGCTGTATGAGACAAATTATTTTACAATGAATCGCAGCCTCTTCATCCTGACCAATTCCTAAAACTGAAATTATACATGAATTAATAACATAGCAGCCATTGATAAAAAAGTTGAAAAATATTTTTAAACACAATATTAAAATTTATATTCAATTATTATTCATCTGATTAGCTTTATTTTCAACTATAAAATTATTAAATTGATAATCATCGACATTTACTTTTGTTTGCTACTTTCAAAGCTCGTTCATATTCTCCATTGCGTCCGAATTTATTTAATTCGGCATAAAAAGCAGGTAAATTATTCTCTTTTGTAGCCATATTGACTCACTAATCATAAACCCAGTTTGCTTTTCTTCTTCCAACTTCCAATTGCTCTGCAACAACGCGGATAATGTGAGTTGGCGACTAGCGGATAAAGACGTCGGGAGATATCGGTTGTTTCCGTTAAGACATTGAGCGCTATGTGATCATTTTTTGAACTACACAGAAAACCGCCACTCTTTGTATGAAGCTTGGAACCATCGGTGGTTACTTTTACAAATTGTCTCAAAAATGTAAATTGTAATAGTCCCATTCTTTTTCAAATAATTGATAGAACTTCATAAGGAATAATTATTCCACGAGGAAGATTGGTTTGGTTTATTTGATTTCAATTGTACAAATTAATAATTTCGATTCAAAATGGCGCACGAGATACCTTTTTTTTCATATTATTGATACAAGACTCGCAGCTTTTTTTTGTCTTTTCTTTCTAGTGGAATGTCGTTTACCCCTTTCTGGTATTATTTGTTTATTATAAGAGTCCAACAATTTATCTGAACAATTTGGTTCTTCTAACTCTTTATGACTACTTGCAATCGCTGACAAAGTAGGTACTGTAGGTGCACATAACTTTTTAAATGCATCAACTTGTTCTATGCTAGATATATTTTCCACAACTTTTGTTATATTGGGTAATAAATTTATTATTATCTCATTCTTTTCTTTTGTAAGCTTTGACTCTCCTGTTTCTTCTTCTGGTTCTTTAGAATAGCACTCAGTAAGATGAGTTAAATTGCCATCCACTTCTTCGTCAGATATCAGATTCATATCATTAGATAGACTATTGTTAGCTTCAACACTTATTTCATCATCTTCATGCCGTACCACAATGGATTGCAAGTCGAAGCTCTTCTCAATATTATATAAGTCCCTCTTTTTGAGCAAGTGAATCCTCTCTAACTGAGAACCTAAAGATTGAATTAGTTTTGTTACTTAAACATATTATATCTAAAATAATTATATTAAGATATGAAATAATAGATAACTTTACCTTGTTTAGAATTTCGTATTTGATCCAGAATTTCGTTAAAAGGAATTTTCAATGCTATTTGGTGGGCCAATTTTTCACGCTCCTCAGAGGTTAATGGCAAATGCCCCAGATCATGCTCATGACCTATATGCTGGTTTATTAAACTTACTTGATACTTTTTGTTTTTTATTTCAACTTTTATGCAAGCTGGACAAAAACCATTAATTTTGTTAGATCCTTGGGTTTTTAAATGCCGTAAATTTTTTCCCTTAGAAATATAATTGCCCGAACGATGGCAAACATATTTAATAATGGTTCTGTTATCATTTGTACTAAAATTTCCTCTTTGTTTGACAAATTTTGCCTGAGTACTAGTTTCCAATTTATTTTTCCAATCAATAAATTTCTTGATTGAATTAAATTCAAATATGTCTGTTTTAATTTCAACATCATGTTCAGTTTCAAAATGAACAAGCAATTCGGCTTTCGTAGCATTAAATTGGCAAAGAACACAGTTAAGTTTTGCGGTTGATTTTTTCAAAGTGATCTCTGTAGAATGCATTTTTTTATTATGGTAAGTGAAATTTCTTAGAACATTGAAATTTCTATTGCAGAGTTCACAACGGTATGTAAACTTTTTTTTTGGAGCAACATCATCAACTTTATCTGTAAATAAAAATAAGATAAAAATATTGGTTGCTAAATACTGGTAAATATTATTTGTTTTCTAGGTTAGGGTTGGATTAAATTCTACCTGAGTGGAATTTTTTGGCGTGTTTTCTTAAATTGCATAGGGTACTAAACATTTTATCACACTCACAGCACTTCTCCATCATAACAATCACAACAATCAATAAAAATGCCCAAAAAAGTAACAACACAAAATCAAATCACAAAAGTCCGCCAACATAAATCGCCATGATCACCTGATCATAACGTTGCGCGCGCCACCTCGCATTCGGGTAATTCCAGGGGTGTAACCTGCAAATCGGGAATCCCCCCTTTTCAATTAGTCCTTTTTTTATCCACTAATATGACCAATATATTTACAGGTTAGATATTTTTATCATATAACCTTTCCTTCTTTATCGACCGAGCTATCAGTTTAAATGTATAAACCGCATACATAATACTTTTTTTTTGTTGCAGATTTTACAGGTCTTACAAAGATGATGACAACAGTACATTGTCAGAAGAATGAGCTCCTTATTTTTAACAGCAGATGTATTCTCTTAATTTAAAAAAATCCAATAAAATTCCTTTTAATTTGCAGCCTCAATCCAAATCTTTCAAATCTATTTGAGATTCCTTGGACTATTCATATTGATTTCAATTTTCCAATTTTATGCTAAACAAATAAATATTCTTTTATCCATATATCAAGGGTCTTTGTTTTATTAATTAATATTCTATCACTTCTAAACTAATTATAATTCATCAATATTATGACGTTCACCTATATTTCGACGTGATAGAAATTATTAAAAATAACAATAAACGAAAATTGCATCAACGCAATTTGTTTCGCGCCATTGTTGAAATTATGTTGTTCATTATTTGAAATATTCTGCATCAAGGCAATCAACAAGACTTTTTTATTACCTACTTTCTCCACATCAAAGTAGCCTCACACACACAGTTACTAAAATATATACGTACTTCAACCGGAATTCTCACTGTGTATATATTAACGCGTATACCAAGAACCACTGGTGGTTCCGTTTGCTTTCTACATGTCCCCCCACGCATTTCCAGCTACAATATCCGTTCTTTCTGTATGTATTTGATGAGAGCATCAGGTATCAAGGTATGTTTCATTTTATTCAGCATTATCAAGTGATATTAAATAACCTAATAACTCATTCAATAATTAATTCCGTTATTTTAGATTGTGGATGCGTGAATTAATACATAATGGATGAATATTCTTCTTCAGTGTTTGTTAAAAATGGTATTTAAATTTATTGGATAGAATATAAAATGGAAATATTGTGGCGACGCGTGGCAATCATTTTGACGATTAATTTTTTATCTTTAGGAAAATATAGTGAGTATAAAGAAATATATTTAAATTTATTCTTGATTTATTTATTGATAATATAAAAATTATTTGTTTCATGGGGACAACACTTTCTATCGTGCATTAAAATCACTAACATTTATGATTTTTACAATATGGATCAATTGTACAGTAAATGCTGATGAGACTGATGATGAAGAATATCGTGGAAAGCATTTAGGAAAATTAAATGCATATCATCATCAAGTTACTGGTGATGTTTATGCTGTTAATGAATATACTTTATTATTAACGTCCTTTAGTTATGATGGAAATGGTGCTGATGCATTTTTTTGGGCTGGTGCATCAAACCGTCCAGGTCCACAGGGATTTATTGTGCCAGATGAATGGGGCACGTAAGTGACAATTAATATTTTAATTAAGTTTCTTAATGACATGAGCAAATAAATATTTTTAATGGTGTTTAATAAATTACAGAACCAACGTTCTTGAACGTTACTTCAATAAAGATATCACCTTGACACTACCAGATAATAAAAAGATTACAGATATAAAGTGGTTTGCTATTTATGATCTGACGAGTCAGGTATGATTGTCATTAGTTTGATAAAAGAATGTCAAGGATTTGTAATGATTGGAATTAAATATTATTCTTTTTTATAGAATACTTTTGGTGACGTGTACATTCCTGAAGAGTTTGATCCACCAGCACCGCAAAAAATATCTCAACTGAGTAAAAGATCGCATGGCGTAACGTCAGAGTCAATAATAATAGTTGATGCGAAAACAATAACTATTCCAAATTTTAAATATGATGGAACAGGATCTGATACATATTTTTGGGTTGGTCCTGGACCACAGCCATCTAGTAATGGAGTTAAAGTGCCTGATGAATGGGGATATTTAGATACATTGAAGGATTATAAAGGTGACGATGTAACAATTCAATTACCAGGCGAAATGACAGTATTTAATATTGATTGGTTGAGTATTTTTGATATTGCTACAAGAAGCAATTATGGATCAGTTATCATTCCAGATGGTTTGAATGTTCCACCATCTTTAGTTAATATTATAAAAAAAACCCAAACACTTCCTAATTGTATTCAATTACATAAAAAATATCAAATGAGTTGGGAAATATTTGGACCACAAATAACGATTCAATTATCGGGACAAATTGCTGAGGATGAATACATGGCATTTGGTCTGTCAGGATCTGAGGAAAAAAGTCAGATGGAAGGTGCAGATGTAACAGTGGCATACATGGATGGTGTTCGTGGTTTTGCAATAGATTACAACATTACAGCAAAAGCACCATGTGGTAAAACACTTGGACAATATAAAGGTGTTTGTAGAGATGAATTAGTCGGTGGATTAGAGAGCAATCAACTTTACACCGCCGTCAGAGAAAATGGAATAAATATTATTACATATAGACGTACATTAATATCTCCTGATTCTGGTGATAAACCATATCCAACAGATCGTCCTGTTTATGTTATTTGGGCATTAGGAAGATTAGATGAAAATAAAGAGCCTAATTTTCATGATTTTTATCCAAAGACTAATCTCAAACTCGAACTTCATCGCAATGAGCCTGAAAACACATGTGTTGACTTTACAGAAATAAATAATAAATTTATAGAATCATGGGAAAAAGCAATTATATTTGACAATAGTATTAGGACTTTTAAAGCAACAATTGGTCCGTCTGGTGGAAAAAAAGGTTATCAAGGTATTACGAAACAAACATCAATGGGATTGGCATGGTACATAAACGGCCAATTGATTCCAGAATTATATCTTCAACGTGGTGTTACGTACAATTTTCACGTTTATGGTGGAAATAATCCACACAGTCCAAACCTTTATCATCCTCTAATTATCTCAGATGAATCGCATGGTGGTTATGATAGATTAAGTGATGAGGCACAGAGTCATGTAAGAGTATTGGCCGGTGTTGAATATACGAGAAGAGGTAGACCTCGTCCAACTGCTGTAGGACCGCTTTGTTTGAGTAAACATTTAGATCGTGATCGACGATTAGATGATGTCTTTTCGTCATTTAAAAAATTCAATAGAACACTTATTCATAATTGTGAAGAAGGTATGAATATGGAAATACTGACGGTACAGAGAATCGTAATAGATTATTAATTGAATGTATGATTGATTTGTTACAGGTGATGGTGGGACACTAGAAGTGACACCAAACTCCAGCTGGCCTGATATTGTCTATTATAATTCATTTACACATGCAAATATGGGATGGAAAATACACATTGTTGACGTTTACATGAAAGTAAATACAAGTGATGCAATTATGGTTGGAGTAACTTGGTTACCAATAATTGTCATGGTATTTTTTCGTCTTTTATAGATTAAAATATAGGATAGTACGACTGCTCAATTCATTTAGGCATTTAAGGGTTTATTAAGCGTTTGATAACGCATTTTAAATTAAATATTATGTGACATATCAAAAACTTATTGAGTGCTGTTGCAGTATTGTTAATAAATATCTTTAATGATTCAAATTAAATATTATTTTAGGAGTTGAATTTTATTCAACGTTATAATTATTGAAATAATTATTTCAGGACATTTATGATAATTTATTTACGATGAAATAAAATTTTTTAAGGTTTTATTTAATGAATTTATTAATATTGTATTAATCTCACAAAACGAAGGAAACGAATCATTCGGAGTTTATATATGTATCGAATGATACTATTGTTGATATAGAATATATAGTTTCAGTGCATGTTTATAAGTTTTTGTAAAAAATGAAATTTTTTTTTATAATTCAAGCGGTGCTCGTGTGACAAAATTTTTTCTTCCTCCTGATCAAATTTATATTGCTTTTTTCATGTTTGTTTTTAAACATATCATTTACATATCACTGTGATCTTTCGGCAGATCTATATTATACGTACAAGATTATAATTATTATTACTATTTAATGCTGAAATTTCCTGAATTTATAGACAACAAAAAACAAACATAGAATAATTGATAAGCCTGTCACCTTCATTATTCATATGTACATTTAGAAAATTCGTAATGTCAAATATCCGTGCATTATGCAACCAAATACTACCGCCATTTTATATACATATGCATGGCATTTTTCTTGATTATGATTTTCTCTGTTTTGTTGTTATTTTAGTTGTTAATTGATTATTTAAACGATTGTAGATTATACATAATAGGCGGCATTTTTGTAGATATATATCCCCTTTTTATGGGGGGTCTTTACATCTTTACTCACTTCACTGTTCCACTCTCCCAACCTCACTTCTTATGCGGCTGCAGCCGACTTATTGTACTAGAAGTACCCGCATTCGCACTCGATTGTGGGATTTCTACAGCTCACCCACAACGGGTACAGCCGACCACTCATATTCTATACGAACTGGCCTACCACTTTACAGAGCTGCCGCCCTCAGCTTCTGCAATCGGTGCTTTTTCCTTATATAGCTTGGCCCTATGAGTTTTGATACTTTTTTCTTCCAAAAAAACCTACCGCGCTCTGCCGGGATTCAAACCCGAGCCGTTCGCGTGGCAGACCTTCGTCTTTACCACACGTCCGACCGACCAACTCGATTATACATAATATTTTCATATTTTATGAAATTCTAAAAAATGATGTAATGTTGCGGGCAATTCTTCATATTGAATATTGTATTTAAAAATTGCTTGAGCCGCGTAGCAACGTAGTGTCATATAGTTGACTAAATTAACACTATTTTGTGGATTTGATGATATGAGACGTGCTGGAGTATCACCCATTAAATTTGGCGTGTCTAAATGTGCACCAAAGTCCAACAATAATTCAATTAACTGTAAAAAAAATATATACATTATGTATACAAATTTTTTTTTATAATACTTGCGGATTTTGAATTAAAAATACTAACAGGACTGTGAAAATTATAGGCATTGCTTGCGACATGCAGAGGAGTTGAGCGTGATTCATTTCTGGCATTTACATACGCGCCACATTCTAAAAGTAATTTTACAACCTCAACATGTGGGAAAACAGTCTGAAAATAATGAATATGATTAATTTTTATATTTTCTGTTAGCTTTAAAAAAAAACAAATTATGACGCTGAAACAAAGGTTACTGAATATTTTTCTACTGGTAATTTACCTGAGTATCATCGGATGTGAAATAACTAGATGTGAGCGTATTAAGACGCGATACGCAAAGATGCAATAGAGTGTCTTCTGTCGATGCAGATCTAGGATTTTGTTTGACTAATTTATGAACAAGCTGCCGTGCTTCGGTTTTCTGTTCGTTTGTTTGTGCAGTTTCCACTAATAAATAAATTAAATGTGTGACACATTTCAAGATACGATCGTAACTATCCTGTTGTCGTTTGTGCACTGGACGTTGCTGAATAATAAGATAAATTCCATTGGTTCATTTATCAAACATACATTTGAGAATTCTTAATATTTAGACATATACCTCAAGTAATTGTCGCCCCTCTTTGAGTTGACTTGTTAATAATTTAAATATAGCGACAATGTCACAAAATCTCGGCTCTTCTTTCTCTCGATTTCTATCCATAAAAGTATTCAAATCCACCATGAGTCGTACAAGAGACTGAGCAGTGAAACACGTCTCTGTATACAGAATCTATATAAACCAAAATTGAAATAACAATTTTAATAAATTTGTATTGAAAAATTTATAATACTATAAAACTACATGACTTACAGAATCTTTTTCAACACGAAGTTCCAAAGTTCTTCGCCATAAATCGATACAATATTGATATCTATGAAAAAAAAAATGTGTTTTAAAAATAATCGACAGAATTATTATCCATATAAACATTGAAATATTTTTATAATACCTCCACGCATCTGCATAAGACGCACCACGATACATTAAACGATACAGTGTATCTTTATGATGTTCGCCCAAAATACGTTCACAAATTAATAAGCTCTGTATACGAATCGCATCCAAATCAAATGCAATTGAATTTAATTCTTCGAATGTTGAAAATTCAACGGCATTTCTGAAACTATCTCTCTTTGGCATTATTGGTTTTTTCATCAATGGCTGATTATCTATTGCATTTGTATTACGAATTGTCATGGCGTTGCGCCAATATTTCAATGCTATTTGTGTATCATTATGCTCATCAAAAAATGTTGATCCCATTAATTCATTAGCATCCGCTAATCTTTCTGGAGTATAAGAAATATTTTCAATTAAATAATCAAATATTTGTGTTGCACCTTTAAGACAGGCAGTTTGCAATGCATCATCATTATAACGTGACTTTAAATGAGGATCAGCATTATTTTTTAGCAATAGTTTTGTTGTTTCAAATCTATGCTCTTGAATTGCATAATGTAAGGCAGTCTTATTTTGGATGTCTCTGGCATTAACATCAGCACCATGTCTCAATAGAAATGTACATAATTCAACACTCTGAACTGCATTTATTAAGCATGTACCACCATTATAATTATCTCTCAATATATCCGCGCCATTTTCAACCAAATATTCAACAATATCTGTAAATATATAAAAATAATTATTAAACAAAAAAATAAAAGTAATCGGATTATTTCTGTCATTGGTATTTGGGTAATTAACCCAGACCTTGACATTTATATAATTAATAATAGCATTTACCTAAATGAGTCATGAAACATGCTGATCGCACAGGAGTTGATCCAGTATCAGATACTGCATTTACTTTAGCTCCATGAGAAATTAAACATTTAATTACAGGCAATTTTCCAGCAACTGCCGCACACCACAAAGGCGTAACACAATGAACTGATCGGTCATCAGGCACTTCAAACAATCCTCTTTGTTCAATGTCAGCGTTGCATACAGTGATTAGGTATTCAACAATTTCTACATGACCTCTTTTACATGCAATGAATAATGGAGCACAGTCGTCTTTAATTTTACTGACAATTTTTTTTCGTATATTTATCTTCAGCTTCTCCAATCTATTTCGAATTGTATAAGATAATCGTGCTCCCGGTGCTGTGAATTTACATTCCTTAATAAGATCCTCAAACAATTGATCCATATTATTGCTTGTTTGTTGATTATTAAGTACCCACATCTCAATTTTCATACATTAATGAAAATATCGCCCATGTCTGTTGAGTAAAAAATCCATACAAATTAAATAATCAAAACATTAATTGAACAATAAAGTAATTCAATAAACAATATTAAGAAATTTTATATTTTAATACAAAATTAAACGCAATAAGTTTTTTATTACTCATTCAAGTATACTCCAATTAACAAAGAAAATATCATTTGTATTAATAACAGTTTTTTTTCTTTCTCAAGTATAAATATTTTTTATTACTTTTGGCAATCAGGAAACAATTTCAAAAATGTTATAACACACGCCAACTGTAAATTATATTTATAATTATTATTTGAATGTATAAAATATGCATACCTGGAATATTGTATGACACATTACAAATATATGAATTTATTATTGGCACAGGTATAATATAAAAATCAATTTGTAACCTTCGTAATGTCGTGATAGCAAATTGTAAATTTATATGTGTATATGTATGTATATATATATATCAGGATAACGATTAAAAAAATAAAAAATTTCACCATTCACATAACTTGTGAATAATTGCTCTTCTCGACTACGACGTCGACGTGACAATGAACTGATCACATGCTGTTGAATTGAAAAATCCAATCGCGTTTGACAAATCCAAAAATGTTTTTGCTTTGCAACAATTTACAAACTGCTTCAAGCGAGGACAACAAATACCTCAGTGTCTGCTTCACACAATGCGCTCTCAGCTATGTATACAGACAAAAAAAAAAGAAGTGACAGCAAGAGCTTTATTATTTTCTGCGTTTGGTATGTTGCCTTTGTGTATGTGTTGGTATTATTACCATACGGTTTAGAATTTGTCGCGTGCAATTTCTGTAAATGTATAATTATAAAATTTTTTATTGTCTATTGTGAGGCTATGTTTATGCAAGAAGAAAATATTGGATTAGAATTATTCATAGATTTTAAAAAAAATTGTCATCAGGTGATTCATCAAGTTGAACAAAGGCAAATGTGTGTTACATGTATGAGAGAGTATACACATATGTACAATTGTACATTCCGATGGAAAAAAATGACGTATTTCTAATTTTAGTTTTTATAATAATAAAAAGAGTCTCTATGGAAAATTATTGACACTTTCATAACCTACTTGGGAAGTTTATTTTCTGCATTATACAATTGTTAATATGCATAAAATGTGTTTGAGGTGTAGTAATAAATAATCAATTGGTAATATTTTTAAAAATTATCTGTAGATGGCATCTCAAGCGAATTGTAAAAGTGCATGTGATATACGGAGAAGGGGAACAACCAATAGAATGACAGTCTTGAATTCGAAAGAAAAACGTTTGATCTATTTCATTGTATAAAGTTTTAATGTATGTGAGTAGTAATGAAATTTGATGGATGTATACTGTGTTACAAATAAATTAATTTCCATATAAACATTATTATTTGTCAATATTATTATTTTGAATAAAATCTCCCGCCATTAAACACCAATCACATCACCGCGGGGGTGCCATTGTCGTCTCGCACACTATTGGGAGATTTTACTTCAGCCATGCGGCACTGGTGGCATTTGGGCGAACTATCGATAAAATACAGTCTTATAAAGAACACTGTACAGGCAGCATGGTTATGTTTATGAGTTTGAAATTTTCAAATACCATAAAAAAATGAAGAAGACTAGGTTATACTGTGCTGTTCCTAATTGTAAGAGTAAAGCAAGGGAAAATATCGAGTATAGTTATCATCGCTTCCCTCGGAGTGGCAAATACAAAGTGAATGTGACAAATTCCTTTGGTGATGTTGAAGAAGTTGACTTGTATTCTCAATGGAAAAAAGTAACAAATATTTCGATTCGTGGCCCCAATGATCTAGTCTGTTCACGACATTTTATTGCAGCTGACTTTTGTAGATATGGTACATATGTTTAAGATTATGCTTACTTTAAAGCATGTTTTCGTGTAATGTTTATTTAAAATTATGGAAGTATGTAAATTTTTTTTGTGCATTTCAGGCCTTCGAAATCTGCGAAGAAAACTAAGACGTCATGCAATCCCATCGTTACATCTTCCCATCATCAATAAGGAGAGACATGAAACAAATGAAAAACACACTGACATTGACATTAAAGTATCTGAGAGTATCCAATCAACAACTGAAACAGGAAAAGCAGCTTATAATGCGGAGACTAAACAGAAATATGAGAACAACGTTCTCGAGCCGATGGAGAAGGACATTAAAGTATTTGAGAGGGTCCAATCAACAAATGTACATCAAGTAATGATCAATTTATAACTACTATGAATTAAGTAACATATGTGGATTTACTATTTACGCATGTTGTACCAAAGCAGAATTTACACAGGACTTTCGAAATTTCCTGTATTTTCAATTTTTGTTCTCTTGTTATCATATATTTCATTTCCTTTCTTTTCCGAAAATACATATGCTCTTCTAATGGTTGTGGTATGTATGTTTCCAATATTCTCTTATGATCTTTTTTCCCGCTGCATTTTACGTCAGTACATGACAACATTGGCAGCGTATTTAAATCAATCCTGCGAAATTCTTTTACAATTTTACATTAATTGCAAGTAAGTTAACAATGACAGGTGTCAAATGCTTTCAGAATGATTATTACATTACTTACAATGTGTAATAAAAAAGCATTCCAAAAATATGCTTACACTTTTCCCTAAGGCCGACAATTAATTTCAACAATTAATTTCATGGGGTTTATTCTTCAAATGTGATTTTTGCATGCAAAATGCAACAAATCTAACCTCATCATTGGTATTTGTTTCGCTGAGTTTCCCACATTTCACGATATGTCCGGCACTCGCGATTTATTTACTTTCTATGTAATTTCGCTTGCTAAGATTTGTATTATTTACCCCAACCACAAAATTCTTGCTCGGAAATAAACATTTTGATGAAAAAAAAAAGAAACCTTGTATAGTTGTGTATCTATATTTACTGTATTTTATCTCTGTTTAATATTCCTCAGATTAGGCTACGTTTCTAGGTAAAATTCCAATAGTTCCGGTACACTTCAATTCATAGCGCAAAATAATTAAAAATATCACATCTGTAACTTTTTAATAGTGATGATGATTAGTAATTAGCTTGATTGACTCATTTTATTCTTTCATTTGGTCATATATTTTATACAAACATATTAAAAAACAAAATTGAATAAAAAGTTCCAATTGTAAAATAAATATGGAAGTGCGCCATCTGTTGCAGATGGCGCGAAGATTAAATCCAAATGTTCCATGGTAAAGAAGGTAGGATAGTTATATACGATGATGGTAATAACCTTTTTAATTGTTGAATAAAGTGAATATTTACTGTTTATTACAATTTATTGGTCGAATTGTTTGAAAAATATGACACCTTCTGAGACAAATCCTCAGGTATGAGTTGGATTAATTGAGTTTGCAAGTTGATAATAATTAATGAGTGTATTTTGTTAAACATGAAACATTTTTGAGGTTATTTAGATAAATAATATTTTCAGATTACACATCAAGATAATTTACAAATGGATAATAAACAAAAAAGCAATAATGTAGCCTGTGAATCATCACTATATCTCCAACAACCGTCTGTGACAGGAAAATCATATAAATTATTGATACAAATCGACAAAGTCCGTGCACGACCTGGGCCAAAATCAAAGAAGCGTCAATTAATGACAATTACTACCAATCATTACAAGCAATTAACTCAATGTCAAAAAATCGAGAAAAAAGATTTGAACGAAAGTATAAAGAAGGATGATATAATTATTAATTTAGACACGGATTCATCTTGCAATTCACCAGAGAAAAATTCAACTGCTATTCAAGACGATGTTTCAATTGAAAAAAATCTTCAATGCTCTATCTGCCAAAAGTTCTTTGATTCTAATCGAACGCTGTTCATGCATAAAAAAACACATATGTTTTGTCAATATTGTGGCAAACAATTTGATCGTAAACTTTTGTTCGATTATCATGAGAAACTCCATTTCAGTACAGATCCCACATTGCCCTACAAGTGTCATTTATGTCCAACAAAATTTTCTGATAAACAAGCTATTAAAGTTCACAATGAATTATTCCATACTTCACAATCGAAAATTAAGGGAGATAAGTCAATGGTGTTATTAGACAACAGTTTCTCAGAAAAGTTTGCAGTAAAACAACTAAAATATCAGTGTGAAATATGTAAAGTTTTCATGAAGAATGAGGACTCATTGAGGTAATATTAAATTGTTTTTCAACTGAAATATATATTGAATCAATGGGTAAAAATATGTACAATTGTTTAATATAAATATTTATTATTTCAGAAGTCATCGTGCATCACATGAAGGGGAAATAAAAATTCCGAATGGTGATATTACTCACAAAATGAATTCAAAATCAAATCATGAAAGGAATACAAAATATTTATGCAAAGTATGTTGTAAAGAATTTGAAACTCCTGCTGAAGCAGAAGCTCATACATATACACATGTTGAAATAATTGAAACTGAGCATAAATGTAACATATGTAAAAAAACTTTCAACTCTCGGCAAATGTTAAGTGATCATTTAGCTCATCATTTATCACATGCTTATCATTGTGTTGTTTGTCGTAAAGCATTTATAAATCGTACAACATTAAAAATTCATATGAGAACACATAAAAACATAAAATAATTGTGAATGAAAAAACTAACCAAAAAAACATTGCATGTTTGGATAATAATTTTTTCAGTTAATTTAATAAATGAGAAAAAAAATACAATTCAACAGAAATATTGAATTTTATTTATTTCCAATTATTATTTGATGAATGAACTTGATAAGTAAATCGAATTCAACGTCATTTTGTTTTGCCAAACCATTGAAAATACCATTTCTCCATGCTTATTTTCTCTCTCTCAAATGCCATCTAACTTCTGTACATTGTTTATGTATTCAACAGGCAAAACGAGTCACTCACACGACATGTATATTTATTTACAAAAGCCCAATGGATTCTTTAGAGTCATCGCATTTACGCATTTCAAGAGTAAGGTGTTAGAAATAAAATCTTACAATCCACAAACACACATACAAATATACTAATTCTGATTTAGCTTCACGTGTCGGCGTCGGCATGTCTATCCAAAAAAGTCACCAATGGAAAATGAAAGGGAGCATTGATCGGGGGAAAATGTTGTCCTGCAGTCGAGTGCAAAGGTGCCGACAGATTCATAACAATAGAATTGAGGGACAAATACATATACCGCTCACTTGGGGTCTGCGTTTAACTATCCTACCACTTCAAACGTCGCCGGCATCAATGTGTTTATTTAGTTAACGTCAAATTTACTCCAGAAAAACTTGAATTGTCCGACAACGCGGTGCATTTCACAAACGTACATGTGGTCATCCACCTTTATACATACACGAGTATTTGTATCAAGAAAATCTACTCGATTGGCGTGCCAGGGCGTGGCTCATGATCCCATTGTCACGTTCAACTTCTTCATCATGCCTCTCGTTTTTTTTTGTATGCTTTGATTTTTCTCTATCGTCATATCTCAATGTACTTATATCTATGAGTACTCTTGGCATTCAAAAATAAAAAAAAAAAGAATACTCCAACAAGCTTGGGTACACCAACAATATTGTCAGACAAAAAAAAATTGTTTCATATCTTTATCTAGTGATGTACATTTTTATTATTCAAACGCTTTTAAAAAATAATTCTATCTCATAGCTTATTTTGTGTTGAAAATATTAAATCATCATAGACTAGTCTTTGTAATATTATAAATTGAAATTAGAGTATATTTTAGCTATGGTTCTTTAGATCGCAGATGCGTTAAGATGGTGATGTACATGAATTATATGTAGACCACCGGTGATGAAGAAGAAATAATATATATCAAGTTGTGTGTAAGACAAATTTACCACGGTTTTCCATAAATGCTGCTAAATACCAAATTTGTATTCATTACATACATATACATATATTTATCGCTTCTCATTTATAAGTGATGTTGTGCGTTTTCTAGGGTGTGTGACGCGCAAGGGCTGTTGCGTGACCAATCACAATTTGCTACGATATACCCTGCTACAATCTCCTAAGCACTCAATCTGTTTTCATTTATATACCTAACATCTTCAGGAATATATTGAGGGGATTAAGGATTATTATAATTCAATTTAAAATATCCAGGTATAAAGATAGTAAAACAAATTTATATTTTAAACAAATAATTGACTACATCGAAAAATATTGAGTACCTCCCATTATGAAATAATTTTTCTTACAAATATGCTATTATATATTTGCTTTTTCTGAATAGCACATTAAGCAACCTGCACAAATGAATACAAACAATTTCACAAATTACAACGTTAATTATATTTTAAAAACTCAAGAAATTTGGCTATAATAAATATATATAATTCAGCAAAAATTAAATGTAAAAGTTTATCTTATACTTTAATTCTAGTACAATATTTGACCTCGATTTGTTTCCTTCTTGTCAAATAATACACGTTGAATAAATGTGTATTATATATATTTGTGATAGAAATAAACCGGGTGGAAAGACCAAAATTTTTCTATATATACCTCACCATTTTATCTCGCTTTTTTTTCTTTTTCATTCTCAAAACCACATCGTTGTCCATTAATCAAAGGATGTTTTCCACGCGAGTGATCGCGACATGACCCACCGGCATGACACACAGTAGAGAACATGCGAGTGGAACAAAACTGTGTATCGCACGAGGACCAGATGGCCCGTGCCGAAAAACTCCCGGTATATATCACAGGTCATATATATCAACAATACATACATATGTACATGCATACACACATAGATATGTATGTATAAACTTTATATACCCTTCATTCGTTTATTTATTCTCTGAAATATCATACATATAATCGTCTTAGAAAATTCCTAGACAAGAAAAACTCCAAGTGAGAGAGCTGAATATTATGAATGACAAGAGAATAAAAACTGAGGGGAAATATGTAAGTATCTCTCATATATATTGGATATATGTTTACGAGATTTTGCTTTTTGTATAGTATAAATAATTCTGTATAACTTTTCTTTATGCAGTGACTGTCGTTTGGTGTATAGTGTACCTACTATATGAGGAAAAATCTTGTTAAATGGCTGCTGTGGTCTGCATATAATCCCACTGTAATATTAGATATTTCAACTTTTACACAAACACTGTATTATTCTTCATGTCCTTTAGGAATATAAGAAGAAGGATATATTTAAGATTGGCATTTTTCGTTGTTATATTTATCTCGTGGAAAATTTATACTGTTTGAATTAATTTTATATTTAATTGATTTTGTATGTAAGTATAATTGTTCTGGGTGATAAAATATATTTGTATTTATAAGTAAAATGTAATTAGCACTTTTTATTAAGGTTGGTAATAAGTTAATTGAGCATTACAGATTATTGTAATCATGAATACTCACATATTACCATTAAATTTTCAGAATATTTGGATGATATATCTACTATTTAAGTACAGTAGTAACAATATGCGTTTTCTAACCTCAAAAAATATCGAATTTTGCATAATATTTTTGGTATATCGTTATGAAAATTAGCACGAACATGGCTGAGGTAAGAGGAATAATTATGAGAAATAATAAATAAAAATAAAAAAAGAAGTACATGGCATATATAACGTTATATATTTTATATATAAGATATAAAATGTATATCAGAAGAATACATGGATATCAACATCTATCGCAGGATATATATTATATAAATCATTGAATTTCTCATGGCACGTACGAGGCCTGACGATAAAATTCATTCGGTTGGAAGAATCATAATAAAATTTAGGCCCGCCATCCAAGGGGCGTCTACTCAATGTGGTTGCACTCGACGAGTTTTTCGAGGGTGGATCCTAAAAGTGCATGCAACTTTGAAAGGTGAAAGAGAGAAGAAACGAAGGGAAAAAAAGGGCGAAATGACACAACGCAGTAATGTATATATATATACTATATGTACTATGTATATATAGCCTTGGAAGGCTTTTATGGGGCTCGCCACGACTCACGCGCTTGAACCCATAGTCACATAGTGGGTAGCTATGGGTTACCCACCTCATATACCGATCCCTTCTCGAACATTTCCTTCGTATATACATGTATGTTATACGTATATTGTCAGGGGAAAGCGTGCGACGTGGTGGCTCTTCTGATGGGGCGTGGGCATCCAATCCCAGGGTAAGTTCACCCCCCAATATACCAATACCAAACGTTGGGGGAGCTTCATGGTGCTTTCGGCTCTGTCACACGATGCTGCTGACGCTGACTAACTTGATTTCTTTATTTACATATTTGTTTCGTTTCAAATTGATGAATTCAGTTAATTATTAATATATATTATATATATTTCAATAAATTCGAACGTTTAAATATATGTAACTTTGACAAAAAAAAAATGCATTGATGAATTTTCGTAAAAACAAATTTACATTTTGTCATTTCGAGAAATTATTTATTATTAATTTAAATAATAAAATAAATTAATACATTTATATTTGAAGTAGAAATTCGATTTGTGAAATCAAAATATATTCTCCAAATTAATATAAAAAATAAAAAACAATTAAAAATTTTTTAAATATTTCAATACATCAATAACAAATTTATTTCTTCAATTTCATCAATCAATATTCAATATTTAAATGATATTTTGATATTATTTAATAAATAAGAAGATATAATACATTGTTGTTGTGTAAAATGAATTAATAAACAAAGTAATTTATTTTTTTCGTTTCAAATTGAAATGTAACTTATACATTTATTATATTGGAACAAATATTTTTGTTGATTAATTAATACTTATAGTAAATCGTTTTATTTTTTTTCAGAGTAGTTGCGGTTATATATACACTATTCTACATATATACGTAGTAAGAAGAAAAATAGCTAATGTATAATTGGTTGATTATATAAGGATTATTTTCTGAATTTTATTATAATCTCAAGGAAAATTGGTAACAATAAACATTTACATCCAGTTCATGAAATAAGTTTGTCGCAAACTGAAAGAAAATTTGACGTGTATGATGGACACTTTGAAGATGGATCGCATTGATTTTCAGCATTGTGTATCAAACTCGCGTGTGCGCGTCTTGCCCAATCGATCATAAGATATGACACACGCGCCTCTTTTTATAAGCTGAAATCTCAGTATGAAAAACACGGAATCAACAAGAAATTGACGGGACAAATTGAGGGTTATTGTAAAAAAAAAAAAATATTTACAAAAAATATCCTATGAATAAAGCAGTGGTCTAGTATTATATTGACGTAGCATTGAATTATCAAAAGTGCATTCGATATAATTCGTCATCGTATAGACAGGATGAAATGAATATAATTCACTGGCGAAATCAGTAAAAAAAAAAAAAAGAATATTGATCAGTATATGTATACACAAAAATGCATACATATTATATATGGAATAATATTATAAATATATTTTTTTGTCACATGTACGTTCAAAGTGTAACTTATAATACATGATCAATTGCCCACAGTGGTTCAGTAAAACGCGTACGTATAAAGCAAAGTAAAAAACTAACACACAAAAAACAGAATCGGAACTTAAAATAAATTATACATTACATACAAAAAATAGTATTATTTACATCAGTGCAAATTTCCGAACGTCATATATGATGTAATTATATACAAATATTAATTAAGCTGAAAGATATAAAATTTTTATTTAAAAAAAAATTATGCACTTATATTTATAATTCATCATTAAATGACAATGATTTATTACATTAATATATTTTTTTTTTCAAATTGAACAAAATGAATTTGCTTATGCCACATATTATTAATGGAGTTGGCTAAATCTACATAAATATATATGAAAAAGAAGAAATAAAACTCAAGTATGGGTCAGGACATATTTTGTAGTGATCGCTAAAGCACATAGCCACTTTAGATACATATATAATAATACATCGTAAGAGCCAGAATGAATAGCACCCGTGTATATACATGCACAAAAAAAAACTATATATACATACAAACACAGGAATGGTTGAGGGGTTGGCGCGGGGGTGGAGCCCCTGATTCTGCTGATTTATTGTAACACTTCGAGTGAAACTTTTACCCTCCTGCAATCGAACAATTCTACCAGTCCAGCTCTTTCATCTCGCACTCCCTCGTCATCTCTTCGTATATTTCTCTCCTCCAACGCTGAAATTTATATACTTATATGTATGTATACACATATACATAGACATAAAATTCGAATCCATTGATAGACACCAAGTGGCTTTTGTTAATCGTTGCAACCTGGTTCTTTCACTTCAAGTTTGGGATGAGAATAACATATATTTACAATGTTTCTATTTACATTGATGCCATTTTTCATGTATATTCAAATAAATAATCTCCAATGTATATATACAGTGGACATTATTTAAGAATAAAATTTATCCAATATTATTCTTTCATTTTATATTTTATATAATATCAAACAATTTCGATAAATCTACAAATAGTTTTACATATATATTTACATATATCTAATGAAATATATATAATTACATAGAAGTGTTGAATAATTATGTATAGTTACAATTGTAAATATATTTTTCTTTAATTGAAAAATTATCTTATTAGAAATATTGCTTTAAAGTAATTTTTATCTAACAAATATTGTCAGTATTTGTACATAAAAATTTTACATTGTACAAATATATACAAAAGATTCCTCCATTTAGTGCGGGCATACATATCAAACAGATGGAATAGCTGAGTTATATATTATCCGAAGATATATACATTATTGCTTTGCGTACATTGAAGCGAGACCCAAAGATCGTTGCGACCGCAGATTAATTCTCGACAAAGGACATCATACAAGCCCAGAAGTATATACATATGTATATTCCTATATACATATTTATATGTATATATTTATCGGGTGAAGCGTGTGCCTCTCACAGGCCTCCCAAAAAATCGTATACCTAGCTATAGCTCCAAACAATCATCAAAGCACCCTTATGTAGCACCAATCAGAGTGTAGAGGTGGAGCAAAAATCCCTACCAAAACTAACCCTGGATTGTGGTGTTTATAAGACCCGACGTTCAGGACTCAACACAAACAGTGAAACTGTGAAGGAGCTAAAGTAAAGCTGGTGTAGCTATCAGGTGCTCAATCGCTTTTTTTTTTATTTTTTCAACATAAAAATTACAAAATAAATAAACAGAGTTCAGTAATGTCTGAACACAAGAAGAATTCGGTGTTCCGTCCATGGGATGGCAAGGACACGATGAAAAGACGAAATATAATGAATATTTCTATTGAATGCGGAACGATTAATACGGACAGCAGAAGCCCGTCGCTAACTAGTGAAAATAATCGTGAAAGTGATTCGCCATGTTCTACTAAAAGTGCCAGTGATTATCCGGAAAATGGAATTAATGGTCTGACTAAATTTGTTTTGGGCTCCAAAACAAATGAAGATACTTATCGACGTGATAGCACTAGTAATGAAGGATCCACAGTCAATAATTCATCATATTCAAGCAGTTCACCAATGTTACTATCACCAATATCACCTTGCTCGGCATTTACTCCAACTATTCAATATCCAGTTTATTCTGGTTACATGGGATCATTAGCAGCAAATGGTGGATTTATATCGTACGATGCATGTTCGCCTCACTCAAGCTTTTATGCATTCTCTGGTATATCTGCCGTAGAGACTTCATCATATTATGATGAAATTATTCGGATTAATCAACAGGATGTAGCGGCGAAACAAATCAAAAAATTGAGACCAAAGAAATTTCCATGTGGCGATTGCGGTGCTGCATTTAGTAATAATGGACAGCTGAAAGGACATATGAGAATTCATACTGGTAAGATTTGTTATTATTTATTAATTAATATAACTAACTATAAAGTTGTGAAATTTAATGTTCTCTTATATTTTTAAATAGGTGAACGGCCATTTAAATGCGATTATACGAATTGTGATAAAAGTTTCACTAGGAATGAAGAACTTACAAGACATAAGCGAATACACACTGGCCTGCGACCTCATATTTGTCGACATTGTCAAAAAGGATTTGGCAGAAAAGATCACTTGAAAAAGCATACAAGAACACACGAACATCGTGAAACTTATCAATTAGCCTCTCTTGCACCCTTTGTCTACGGACATCCTTCATTATTACCAGGTCATCCAATACCACCGAATATATTTCATATTTGAGACCGATTCTGCAAATTTTTGATTGAAATTTGATTAATATTTTGTATACAAAACCGTACAAATTATATATATATTTATACAAATATCATCTCACAACCGACAACTAAGTATTTTTGATAAAGAATTTATCCATCTTTGTGATCAACCTTTGATATATTTATTTCTAGTAATTTTTATCAACGTTAGAAGTAATGTAAATATAGATTGTAAATATAAAAAAGATATATGGTGATGTTTTCAGGATGAAAAAAATTATATTATAGTATATTTCAATCAAGTAAATGTGTCTTTCAATATATTCAACCTTCATCCATTAAAATATAATTAACTCCTAAAATCAATACTATACACATTAATATAAGTACTTCTACTTTCCCAATATTTAATTATATTTAAATTCTTACGGCTGCTACCTGCTGTGCGAAGTTATAATTATGCTCATCATACCTTAACAAAATTAAAATCTATAAAATGAAAAAAAAAACTATATACATCCAGTTCGGAAATAGCAAACCACAGCAACACAAAAATAATGCACAAATATAATATAACAAACCATATAGCAGGATACACCCCATGGCCACCATTTTCCTCTCGATTAAATCAAACATGGCGTCTCGTTATTTTCATTCCCCCTGATGTATAAATCGACCAGCCCTCAAACTGGGGGTTGCGATCGTACATTTCTCTCTTCAATTATGTGACTCACAACCCCTCTGAATTTGCACGTTATTTCGCCCCTTCGAATATCTACGTTCTTTTTGCTGTTACCGCAGGCCCCTCAGCTATCAGCCTTTTTTTTCTCTTTCTTTTATTATATACAAACCTCGTCACTTGTATACTCAAGGGAGAATATCCTTTGCGAGAGAGAGTTTGCTTATGAATGTTATGGTCGATTCTGCGGTGAATTGTATATAATAATATACAAGGGGAGTTGTCTCTGAGAGGGTTGTGATTATGAGAAAATATTAAACGCATTATATATATATATACGTTGGTATATTTCTTTGAATATGAAAAAAAAAAAAAGAATTGAAATTAAATTCAAAAACAGTCCAATATTTATTGAAATAATATATGTATAATGTACACGTACTGCATGTATATTTTAGGTTAGGAATCTCTGAATACAATAATGATGATAAATATTTCTACACTTATTGTAAAATTACGATAGCAACTTTGAGAAATTGGCAACCCTGCTGTGATATTCGTTGAATTTTCTTGCTGACACCCTCCTATGGTCCAACAAATATTGCCTACTGTATGTATCAAGGTATCTTTCCTCTTCTCACACTTTGCTACTGTATATATATGCTATATTGCCTCTTCATGTCTCATTCATTTCATTCCTTTATATTCAGATCTAATGTTTGTCCGATCCCATTCGTTGTTATTTTTGGGTCTAATACGGCTACTGGGGTCAAATTTACTTTGGGACTAACGCTAAACCATTTAGTACACTGGGGATTACACCGACAAAGCGACTGGAGTTTGGAGATAACAATCAAAAAGTCGGAATTGAATGAAGCATTCTAATAATATTTAACAACTTAACTAAATTATGTCAACAATAATATATCGTTAAAATATTTATATATTTATTGAGTATTACAATATCTCACGATGAAGAAATTAATTTTAAACATGTCTTAATTATACAGTATATGAAAGTATAAAACTAACCCATAAATGCGTTTATATAGTAATATATATTTTGGTTTATTATATTTCATAGACGATGATAATCGTCAGGAGATATAATTTCGTTCATTTGATTAATAGATTTATGTTTTTTTTTAGATTTATATTCGATCAAGATTGCGATGGTGTATCAAATATATGGCCCTTTTGCGTGTATATTTATAGGTTATACTTTTGTAGTATTTTCCTGTATTAAAAGACGCGTTTAGAATCAACGGAAAAGAACTCCTAGTGTGCGTTGACGCACTGATCTATGGATCAATGCGACGCGGGACTCCAATATAACTTTGGATCCGGTATATTTTTCAGAGAGGTGAAAGAACTCCATTGGGAATGATCGAGACCCATGACGCTATTACTTTGGACTTTAAACACTTTTAAAATGGAACAAAAACATCGAGTGTCAAATGCGCAACAATGACGTGGGCCAAACATTTCACGTATGTGTATATATATAATATATCTAGGCCCACCCGATGAGCGAAGGTGGATGAGAACATATAACAACTGTACTCTTGCTTCCTGCGACACATCAATATTCAATTTTCATCTCAATTCTCATAATTTCTCAAGGTTCGAAAAAACATTGCTACATACGTCTGTATGGGAAAAAATTTTATTTTGAATAATTTATTTCACGATGAAAATATTAATAATTAAATTTTTTTATACATATAATATAATTTTAAACTAAATAAATCAATTCTATAAAGTGTCATAAATAACATTGATGTTAAATAGTACTAAATGATATCAACAGTAGGAAAAGAGCACAGCGGGATGTCCAGTGATGCACAATGGCGTGATCCAATTTCTAGAAGGACCGATGAGTTTTATTGTGGACAATGGGCGCCTGTATTCACTAAATATGAGAATAGCCATTTCAATTGCATTGCTTATATACTTTAATATGTTTCCGTGTAGAATTCATGTCCGGTAAACGTTTCCATTTATTTATTTCATTGAGCTTTCGTCGCTTATTTTTATTGATCAATTAATTTTATTGTATATTGATTACATGTGTGTTTATTTATTTAACTGAATATGTTTCATATGTTATTGATTAATCGTCTGTAATTGAATTTCAGGTTTAATTTTATAAACAGCGTCACCGATTTGATTTCCAGCTGGACGATAATTGCAGACAAAATGAGTTGAATAAAGTCCTCGAGTATTTTTGTATCGAACACCGCCGCATCCAACATGAGTGGTATTACCCCATATCAGCTGTGTGTAGTGGAAAGTTATATGTTTTCTTGTATGTTGATAGTTGGAAATTAAATTATAATCAAATTCCTCCACTTCGTCATACCAATATTGAATTATGTCAGAGAAATTACGAATGTGATTGGTAGATGCTTTAAAGCCAATATTTTGCCCGATTCGAACTCCATCTTTTGAATTATTTAAATTAAAATAAATTATTTATTAGGTATGTAATTATTAAATAAAAGCATACGTAATTTATATTGATATGATATTCACCATAATTTCTGCAGTTATCATGACTGAAAAGACATTGATTGGCCCATCGCTGAGCAATTTCTGCTGCTTTTTCATCCCATTTTAGATTGGTAATATTACCCGCTGGTTGACTGCCATTGATACCTCGAATTTCCGCTCCACTAGCAACTTTTTGTCTCAACTCATTGTGATAGTCTAATATCATTACTTCTTCTGATTTATTTAGGCCTCCTATAAGTACGTCATTGCATGTTTCTGAGTATCCCGACTGCAGCACACATGAAGTTGAGTGAAAAAAAAGAATGATTTTTAATTAATTAGGAAATTATCAAATGTTGTATGTATTATACTTACTGTATATTGACACATTGTGTGCTCATAATATTGCCCGGGGTTTCGCCAATCTTGACATTTTTCAAATTCACACTTTACACTAACTGAAAACGTGCGATAAATGGTCAACACAAGTAAAAAAAAATATTTAATTCGTGAAATATATTCCATGATTTAGGAAAAATGATTCTTCGTGGATTAATATAGTGTCTGATACTTTGAAACAGAGTTTAAATAATGATCGCCACTTTGAACATCTCTCAGAGTTATTAATCATGCGTACGTGACCATTTCACTTATACAAACATTAATATCTATTTGACGTCATTTGAATTCCTCGCAATTTTTCATAATGGAAATTTATTATTAATGTAAAATAAAACTTGGATAAAAAATAATAATTTGAGAAAAAACAGTAGTTATCGCAGTTATTATATATCAGTAGTTATATTTTCAATTATATTCACCCATATATGTATATATAATATATATACCCAATACCAAAATAAGTAATCTACAAATCAATAAAAAATTCATTCGAAATATGTATAATTTGATTCAACTGATGAATTTTAGAATTTTCATTTGAATTTCAAATTCGATGGAATAAATTTAGTTGCTTCAACATATTCATTCTTTCAATAGAATATCAATCAAAATTCAGTACCAAATATATGTAGGCTTGAGTCCATAATTTGCCTATTATATAGACTAGGTGTCTTGTAATTACAAACAAGATATGTATTATACATCACGTCATTGTATTCAACAATACCACATCCAATTTGAGTGAGATTGTCCTTAAATGCAGGTGCATCGCGATTCCATGAATCAATAATATGGTAAAAATCTGAGTGAAATGCATTTTCCTTTTTGATCAATCCAAAGGATTGTCTGACCGGAGACCCATCTATAGAATAATTTCAAATAAATCTCTGTAATCTCAATAATTTTAATCAATAGGAATTAAAAGCGAATGTTAAGATTACCATGCATATTTCTGCATTCATCAATTCCTGAACGACACTGATTAGCCCACCGTTGCGCGATTTGTTCTAGCTCATCATTCCATTGTAGTAATTCTACATTAAAATTAGCAGAATGCATCAAATTCTTGTGAATTTCTATTATTCTATTCTTTTCTTCCTGATTTAGCGATGATTTTTTGACATCATGACATTCCTTAGCTGGATCCATTGACTATAAAATTATCGTAAAATGAATGACAATTAATTATTTTAATTTGATTTAAAGGAAAGAAGGACAAATATACTTACTAGGTAGTGACACATTGTGTGTATATTATATTTTCCAGGTTTTTTCGGATCTGCGCACGGTTGATATTGACAATCGTTACCACCCAAACGATCTGCAAAAAATAATTTCACTTTGAATAATAAATATTTATGAATGTACACAAAGTAATCTTTTTTTTCTAAATAATAAACAAATTAATCACCAGTGATTTCGAGCGCAGGATTCAGTATGACAGAAGCTGGCTTATAAGGCGCTCGCCTGATAGGTTTTTGAACAGGTACATTGTTTCTTGGCGGGTAATTAGGTCGTTTGATAGGTCTTACAGGTGTCTGAATAGGTTTCCTAGCTATATTTTTTGTTGGCATGTAATTGCAGACAAGATAAGTTATGAAAAGTTTCGATTTGGGTTCCACGTATCTTATACCGCCGCATCCGATATCGGTAGCACCAGTCCATATTAGTTGTTCATAGTATTCAGAATCATACTTGAAATGAAGCTTATTTCCATTGTCGTCATAATGATCTCTTACGTCATACCATGCTTCGACTATGTCAGGTAATTCTACGGGGAACTCGTGTTCAGCACTTATCTGACCAACATTCTGGCCAACCTCAATGCCATCTGTAAAATAATTCCAATCAATTAAAATTATTTTATTAAAGTCCATATTTAATTGAAACAATATTAAAAACAATATCAGAATTATTTACCTATATTCCTGCATTCATCTTTATTATAAATGCATTGATTAGCCCATCGCTGAGCTACTTCTGCCAATTTAGGGTTCCATCTAAGTGGCCCAGCATAGCCGATTGGTTTATCTCTACTTATACCATTATGTCTTGAAATTTCCTGTAAAGCATTGTTTTTGAATTTATTGTGAAGATCCAAAATTCGCCTTTGCTCTAATTCATTCAACTGTGATCGTTCAGCTTGACCACATGTGTTCGCCACTGCTGGAATCTTCAAAATAATTATAATAAGATTAAAAATATATATGACATTATATTAATAATAAATTACAGAGTATAAATATTATATACTGACGGGGTATTGACACATCGTGTGTTGTTTATATGTTCCACGTTCTCGTTTATCTTCGCATTGGTCATATGCACATCCTCTTGAGTAACCATCTAAAATACGTAAGACAAATTTGAAATCATATAGTAATTAATTATTATTAGAACTTTTCGATATTATGAGAAATATTTTTCTAATTACTTTGATTTCGATTGAAAGGACGGTTGATTGGTAAACTCGGTCTTTGATATGTATTTCCATTGTAAAATTGATTATAATTTCCTTGTGGAGATTTCTTGACGTGGTTTTTTTCGGGTAAGTCTGCAAGTATATTTGGATAGTCAGAACTCGTTTCTGAACGTTCCTTGGGGAATTCTCTTCCTGGCGCATTAGTAGAAAATGTATCAGAATATATGAATGGAGGTGCCTTTTTATCAGACTCATCGATGAATCCTCCAGTATATTCTTTAGGAAATTGATTAACATGTATGGATGGAGGTGCTCTTTCATCAGATTCTGATGTTAAGCGTCCTCCAGATTGATCATTAATTTCATAAACAGCGTCACCAATCATATTTCCACGTACACGATAATTACACACAAGATGAATTATGTTTGATCCATCCTTTTTGTATTTGGTACCACCACATCCAACATGAGTGGTCTTACCCCAAATTAATTGTGTATAGTGAGTAGTTATCGGAGCTCCGGGGATATAAGGCGGCTGTTGATAATTAGAGACGTATTGGTGATTAAATTTCTCGACTTCATCATACCAGCTTGTAACTATGGCGGGGAATTTGTCTGTATAACTTGTGTAACCAAGATTTTGCCCGATTTCAATTCCATCTGTTATACACAAAATTGATCAAGTAAAATTGCAATATTTAAATATACAATAGATGTATAATAACAAGGTTATCAAAATTACTTACGAATATCTCGGCATTTATCATGGGCAAAAATGCATTGATTAGCCCATCGTTGCGCAACTATCGCCAGATCCTCGTCCCATTCAAGTGACCTAATGATACCTCCTGGTTGTCCTCCATTTGAACCTCTTGACTCTTCTCCCGCAGCAACTTTTGCTCTTAACTTGTTGTGATGGTTTAGCAACTCTTCTTTTTCTGCGTCAGTTAGACCTGACTTTATGACTTCGTGGCATTCTGCACCGTAATAATCCTACGAAATCAATACCATAATAAATACAAATTGATAAAAGTATCTACTCTATTTGTTCACAGTAAAAAACGAAATAAACTCACTGCACTAGGATATTCACACATTGTATGAATAATAGGATTCCCATAATTGGGACAGCTTTCATATTCACATTGTAAGCTGGCAGAGATTGCGTGGCCAATAATTAATGCAGCCAAAAAGTATTTAATTCTCGTCATGATGATTAGAATTATTCAATGATTAATTTAGAGCGAGTGTCGAATATTTATATACTCTCGCACAGTTGACACAGTGGGACTGTAAAAAATATCAGTTTAATTTTTATAATTTACATATAATTTATATGACCTAAAAAATTGTTCATGATTCTCATATAAATTAAACAAGCTCTATACTTCATTAATAAACATTGACACACATAAATTACACCCCGGGCATATTCGAATCTTCGCTTGACGTCAATTTTCAGAATAATTACCTTGAGTAATTGTTATCTTATCGATATTTACCATAATGATTACTGAATCCATCGAATAATTTATATTTAACTTTAATTTTATAGATGAAAAATGTCTCATCACCTCTAAGCATTCTAAACAAATAATGCTAACTTCCTTTGCGTCGTGATAGTTTGATTTATATGCTTGATATACATACACTAAAGGTAAACGAACATATTTCTTCCATATTCTCGTGTAAAAATATTTCAGAAACTTATGTCACACCATATATATTCTTGTATTTCAAAAAAATGGGCTTACAGTGGGCGGGTGCATTCAAAGGACAATGAATAACTTGGTCATCATGTATATATATTTATGTGTACAGTATATTCATTCAACTCTGTTGGCACCTGACTCTTGGAATCCCTATTCGTATTTATATACGACTCGTGAGAAACTTTTGCCAGATCAATTTTGTACGTTTACCGTCTTTTACAATACACACTAGAGACGATTATTCTTTTGAATAGCTGCAGTTATGGCGATTTTTCTTTTTTATCTTTTTATTTCTTTCAATTTACTTGCAGTAAAATGAATGTGAATAATATGTGGTTTTTATTTTTTATACATTTATATAATATAATGTCATAAATTAATCTATTGATATATATTGAATTATTTTTTAAAATATAATTAAGTGATTTTATTTATACATATATACTCACACTATATTTGAAATTATATTGGAATTTCTTGTCGTTGAAGGAGATATGAGTTTGAATGTGAACTTCAGCGTGATACTTTTCAAATAATATAATAAATAACACTGCAGCTAGCCCATTTTATATATTAAATCGGCAGTCATTATCTGTTAGTACATTTAAAATAATCGTAATTATTTTATCTTTATTATGAAAAAACAATTACTATATGACTATTACTTCATTCACTTGAGTAATAGTTTATTTTTAATGTTAATAATACATGCAGCTAGTTGAAATAAAAAATGATGACATTGGAGATATGTTCACTGATATATTTTGTGTCTTTCAATAATTAAACTTGGTGTAATTGAAAAAATCCAATTACAATTTTTCACTTGAGTCATCCATATATTGAAGCAATAATATTTTATTGTTAGCGATAATAGCATGAAAATTTATAATGCTGGTAAAAATGTAGTCAGTTATTAAAAAAAAAGATGCGTTAAACACCTGTTCTATGTACAGTAGCTATATCTTTTGAAAAGAGAACTCTGACTGTGTAGCACAATGGCATTAAATTGATTTTTTCTTTTCCATCATTATAGCGACAAAGAAATTTACAAAGAGTGTATAAAATAATTTAGGGAAAAATATAGTTGTTAAATCTTCCACGGTGAAATTAATTGAATCATTGTATATTATTATTTTATACATATATATTGTACGAGTATATGTATCAATATAATTATTTATTATTCATTTTTTCTTTTTCTTTTTTTTCTTTCCTTTTTTCTTTTTTTTAATATTTTTTTTCTTCATCTCTTTATTTTCCCTTTCGTTCTTCTTCATTGTCTCTAGTGGCGCCGGTTCCTCTTTTTTTTCTTCAATTATAATTTCGCTTTGTTTAACATCTAATAAAGTTTCTTCAATGATGCTCGGCTTCTTTGGAATTGGCTTTGGAATTGGCTTTGGCCAAGGTCTTGGTGTTCGAAACTCTAAATCAATATTTTCCTTTTTTCTATCCCGCGTCTCGGATCTCTTTCTTATTTTTAATAAGAATATATTTGGATTCTCGATTGGTTTTTCGATGGTATTCATTTGTTCATCTCGTGATTTTTGTGATGAATAAATTATTGGAACATTTTGAGGTATTGGAAAAGGTAATTCATTATAAGGTTGCGGATAATAGGTTGATTTCGCTTCTGATTTGTGTTTGAATGATTCTTCCAGACCATCACGTTTAGTGGTTGATGATTCTTCTGGCTGTAATTGTACAGGAAGTTTTTGAATGCGTAATATCATTCGATTGTTGTTGATAATGGCCTCGATCGATTTATAAGGTTGGCCTGATTCCTCAATTTCCGATGAAATCTATACAATCAAATATTTTTAAAGATATATATATTTTTATTTTATTTTTTTTTTACATTACTTTGGCTTCTTCTTGGATCTTTTCATTTATATTATTTCCAAGTTTGAAACATTTGCATGACATATTACATTCACATAAATTCAACGTGAATTTTTTGATCTATAAAATGAAATAAATGTATATTATATTATTATGATTTTGAAGTAATGCTAGAAGTAATAAAATTTAATTGATAATGAATTTTGAATTTCTGACAAATGTGCGAGGCATTCAACCAAGTCAGCTGAATAAACAATATTCACAGTTGTTTTGCACCTATATTCAGCATTCAGAAAAAAAATTCATTCGTTCTTATCAGTAAAAAATGGAAAAAAATATAAATAATTCACGTAAGTATATTAGAATCCCTATAATATTATTTTAATGTATGTATAATAAATTTAATTGCGTTGAAGCTTGTGGATGCCCTAAATCCAAATCGTCAAAACCTAGAAAATATTATCAAGAAATTGGTGCGGAGGTAATTGGAAATCAATTATTAATTCGTGTCGAAAAAGATAAAAATAAATTGAAAAAAAAACCAAGCAAATCGGTGCCACCACGTAATTGTGAATCAATACCAGAAATAAAACGTTCAACTCGTACGCAGGGTGTCAGAATTGTTAATATTGATAAAAATAATCAAATAATTTTTCGAATTAATTCAAAATCACAATTTAAATGTGAAAATCCCGATTATCAACCAGAAATCATGTCCTATCAATTAGGCGATAATTCACGTGGTGATCAAGAACGAAATTTAATGGTATATCCTCAATTAGAAGGTTCAGGTCCTCAAGAAATCCAGAGGGACCACGTGAAAATTGGAAATCAAAATATATTCACAATGAAAATAAAAAAGAAACCAGATATAAAAGAGCAAAAAACTCGAAATATTGAACTGGAAGTGACCTATCCCAATTTGCCTCCAAGAATTCCAACACCGCCACCTACACCTCCTCCACCGCCTACTCCCTCACCGCCACCTCCACCACCTCCACCAAAACCGGTGATTGATACACCTACAATTGATGTACCCGAGGTACTTGATGTACAACCAAAGAAAGTAGTCAAGGATAAAAAGAAGAAAAGGGGTAAAAAGAAGAATAAAAAAGAGAAATTGGATAAAAGAAAAAAAAAATAGGAATATATGAAAAATGAATAATGCTTTATATGATCTTCAGCAATTTTCTGTTGATCCATAAAGTCATACATTCTATATATTCATTCAACATATTGGCTATTTAATAAATATACAAGAAAATACTTTTAGACCTCGTCGTTCAGTAGACGATCGATGACCATTCAAGGATGAAAATTGTTTTGTTACGGTCTCTTCCAGTCAATGAATTCCTTCTGGTTCTCTCTCTTACTTTATTTCAGTTGACTTGTGTTCCCACTCGCTTTTATGAATGAAATGAGAATGTTAATGGATACAGCTTAGCTTTGTCGTTTCAATGATCGTGCCGAAAAGGCCATTCATATACGAGGGCTACTGCTGCTTTCTGATTGTACACACGTACACAACCACACATATACACATGTATATATGCAATATATACTCTAGAGACTGTTGCTTAAAGTCATCACGGTAATGATTATCCATATTATTCATGAATTTATGTTTGCACTGCCAATTGTAAAATTCGTCGAAGTGACTTGAATAAACTCACCATATCATCCAATATATTTCAACATGTCTCTTTGCTTTCATTGTTATATTTTTTTAAAGACATATAAAATTCAATTATATGCATATCTGCATCCAAATTATGCAAGTGCAAGGCTTGAAATTATCTCTAGTCATTTTTTTTTCAGTTAAAAAATGGATGATGCGTAAAACGAGATGAGTTTCCAAGTGTCTGAAAAAAAAATGTTAACAATGAATTTCAGAGTTTGAAAAAAATTATATACGTATAGATATAACATATTTTTTATTTTCTTTTATAGAAAGATGGAGAAAAAAAATCTATATTCACTTATAATAATGCAATATAGTGGGTTCATATTATAGGTATAATTTTGAATGGCGTGGGAGTTTATGAAGAGATCTTAGTGTGAGGTCGTGCTTACACATATGATATATTATAACAATAGGCTTTTTTGGACTATAAATTAGAAGTCAGACACGCTTCCGATACGCGATAAATAGCATGACACAAACTGCGTATGATCGAATGGTAGGAGGGAGATTCTCAAGACTTATGATTTCCCCATTTTTTTTTCTTTTTATATTTACTTATATGTATAGCTTTTCTTTTTTCGAGCAAAAAAAGAGAAGAGATGTCTGCGGTTGGGTGAAGAATAGAAATGACAAGTGACCGCGATACGTCGTAAAAAAGTCTAAAATCCCTCGAAAAAACTTGAAGAATAAAAAAAAAACCCTCCAAAATATTAAAAGTCACCCCCTAACTTTGTGTATTGTCATTTTTTCTCTCTCTATAACCATTGTCTGATTAAAATATTTTTTTGTCATAACCTCAAATTTCCATATATATCTGAAACACAAATTCTGAATATAACTTAAATAAATATTTTATATTTACCATAATAAATAATTATTATTATTCATTTGTATCATAAAATAATATCAAAGATATGTATGATAAACAATTACAAACCATAATATGAGGCAAGCAAATTTAGAGGTTATAGGTTAGGTTGACTTCTAACAATTGTACAATTCTCATCCAAATATTTTTAATATACACATTGAATCCGGTAAAGAAATAAATCAGTGACGAAATATTTACACCATAGGTGGTCAAATGGATGAGACTGTATGTCAAAAATAAAAATAACAATATATATAAATGCACAAACCGCAGTTATGAAAATACATATGTGCTAGCAATATGGACATTATACATCATATATATAAGAATCGTTTCGTCGTCGCATCATATACGATTAACAAGATATATATTATTGTCCCTTCGTACGATATTATTATTACTATTACTATTATTATCATAAAAATTGTGGCTATTGTGATTATCAGACTTTTCATTTACAATTCACAGAGAGATCTCCCGTTGAGAAGGGGCCAATGCATCTCACCCTCTTCTCTTTTTCTTTATTATTACGACCTACTGAGCTTCTGGTAGTGGCTAGTATACAGCAACCGTTTGACATTTTGTCATACCACCCGGGGCTACCTGTCGTCGAATATCAAATTCACTGACGAACATTTTCAGAGAAGGCAAATTCACGCAAATTATTCAAATAAAAGAAGCTTATATATCTAGCTACAAGCAGAAGAAAATAGAGGATGATTTGTTTATGATAAAACTGTAAGTCAATACTATTATTAGAGACAAGTTCACAGTGTTGAAACATCAAGTGTAATTACTTATCTATTAAAAATATTTATTTGTTTGTTTGTTTGTTTGTTTCGTAAACAAATATATTAGGTATTAAATCATAATTGAAAGATAAATTGGTCGAATTGAATATGATAAGACCAATATTAATGATTAATTTTATTAATTACTTTTTGGTGTTCATCCCAATGATATCAACATGTCTTTTATGGTAATTAATTTATTTTTGTGATGAGTAATTTTTTAATTGAGTAGTATTTGATGAGTATATTTATTATATTATTATTTGAATAATAATATTCAACTTTGTTTTTGTTTTCTATTATAGATATAAAGTGGTAGAATGAAATCTTGTGTTGAAATTGAGAATTGTGTAGAGTATATAAATATTACTGTTGGAGAATGAAAAAATTATCAACAGGAATTGAAAGAAGTTAATTAACTTGAAGATACAGTTGCTTTAGATTATAAATGATTCAAACAAGAGAATTAAATAAAATTAATTATTTTTCTTGATTCGAATCAGCCACAGACTTCAAGTAGAAATGAAGATTTTATACACCAGCAAGAGTAGAGAATTAAATATATAATTATAGAAGAATTTTTTCAGTATTGGATTTTTTTCTAAATGCAATAATGAAAATAAATAATTTAGATATATAATTATATCAATTATTTTTCTCTGTTCAATAAATACTTGTTGTCACGTTGAGGCTTTGTTTTAATGATGGTAAAGCCTACTTTCTTTTCTTGATGAAGTGTCGCAAGTTACACATATGTGTAACATCAATTGCGGTCATTTGAAATAATGCTGAGACTCTCATTCTATGACGTCGTATGTTTCATAAACCGTCCAATATACTGACTACACTGAAAGAATTTTTTTATAATAAATATATCTTCTCAATAATTATAAAACATAAATAATTCAGGTAAAATTATTTTTAACATAGACTTTGTAAAAATTATTATTTTCATATAAAAAATCTTCATGCCAACAAAATACTCCGTCATTGTTCCAACAGAAGGTTTATTATTTTTTGTTAACAATCTTGATTACTTCATCATAAAAATTCCATCATACTTTGTTCATAATACAAACATCATGTGTATACATTTATAATCACATTTTATTTTTTGTTAATGCAATCATTTGTTTTTGTTTCTTTGCAGAAGCTCTAAATATATTACGTGATGTTGTAGCACATTATATGTGTGTACGTATCATTCTTTTAAATTTATTTAGAATGTTTTTAGCCAAACATTAAATAGTTGTAAGTATTATTGGATCATGAAAAGACTTTCAGATTATCACCGGAACGCAACGTGTAAATGGTACGTGTCACGGTGAACGTGACAAGTCAGCCGTATATTTCAATTTACGTTCCACTTAATTGTCACTGCAGCGACAAGTCGAAATATTTATTGTTTTCTTCGCTACATATCCAATCCAAAAATGAAATGTCCAAATGAATTCATGATGAATTTACAGAAGCAAAAAATATTCGTATGTATTTATAGTTAGGAATTTTGTATAGTCTAGTTCAATTGAATGAACAATTTGTATCAAATAATGTATTGAATTGATCAATTTTCTATACAATACTTTATCTTTTTTTTTTTTTATTCGTTTATAAATTAACTAATAGATTGACAAATTTCAGATTGCATATAACGAAACAAGGATTCCCACGTGAATGTATTTCACGTGCAACTATAACTTGGATACATAAAGTGGGGAAACACGTTGTGTCGCAGTAAGTTTACATCGTATAGAGAACTCACATAAGGCCATTCTTTGACAGAAAGAAAATCGCAATCGAAGAAGAAACACACTGAGTTATTTATCAGTCAAAAATTTTAGTTTCAATCTATCAACAATTGAATCAAGTTCGACACACAACTAATTATAGCTACGAGCTTAATTATTGTAACTAGATTATTTGGATATAAAATAATTTATCTAAACACTTTTTCTGCCATATTATTAAGGTACGATAGTATTTTTACAAATTACGATTTATCATCAGTGATGAATTTTTTTTTCCAACAATTTCACAATTGCCTTTGATATTGAATTCTCATAAGAGAAGTAAATAAACAAATAATACTTTGTGTCATGTGAAATATTAATTTAATTGATTATATAATAGTCAATAAAGTTATTCGAATTGTTGCTTATGGTAAAATTTGTTTGCACTCATGAAAAACTAGGCCAATAAATCAGACAAATGACAAGCAATGAAAGTTTATAGTTGAAACTATTATGTATTTTCAACGTATATGTTATTATTAAATGCGGAAATTCATATTATCAAGCATAATAATCATCATCAATATTATTATATAACTCTTTGAATTTTCAATGATCAAAAAGTAATAACAACAAATGAATTATGATACTTGAACTACGGACATGTATAAATTTACACATTATTCTTCACATTTCAATATGTAATTATAGAATGCATTATTCATTACAGCTAATAAAATGACGCTTCTACCACCGACTGTCGAGCAACAGAGACGAATCGATGAAGAGATTCCACCGCATCCTGATATACGAAAAAAAGATATTCAAATGATTCGTGAATGGATTGCAAAGCAGCCTCATCTTCCAAAGCACATGGGTATAATACAACATACATATATGTACAATAAACTTGTGAATATTCATTATGAATCTTAGAAATAATTCATTGCATCAATAATTTTACAGATGATTCAAGATTGGAACATTTTTTATTTGGCTGTAAAAATAGTATTGAACGATGTAAAATTATTTTAGAGCGATACTTCACTGCCAGAACAGCATTGCCAGAATTTTTTGCTGTTCGCGATTCACTGGCCCCTGAAATTCAAGACTGTTGCAACGCCATGTAAGTCTTATTTGTTCCATTTCCGCCGGATACAGTATTTATTTTCTGTAAATATAAAATGCAGTGTCAATATTTTTTTACGAATATATCAACATAATATATTACTCCTATCTTGTTTAAACAAGTTGAAATATACATAAAAAAAAAAATAAATATCTACAACATATAAAATTATAAGTATATAAACATTGATTGATTGTTTTTTACTTTTATTTTTTATTTTTGTTATTACAATATAATGATGACTTTACATTTGATGATATTGCCTCACAATTGTTTGTGATTGCTTCATTGTAGTGATTATTTCGTACTACCATCATTGACAGACGAAGGTTATCGGGTGTCTGTGTTACGTTTGAAAGACAAGAATATCGATAGATTTTCCCTCCAAACTGTTACTCGGCGTGTGCTCATGGTAATGGATACGAGACTCGTAGAGGAAGCGTGTTTGTCTAATATAATGATCCTGGATCTTAAAGTAATAAATAAATTAAATATAAACATATGCATTCATAAATAATTTAACTGTTGCTTTGAGACATTATATTATCGCTCTATAATCTCCAAATGATTTTCATAAGGGATGGAGCGCAGCACACTTTGCGAAACTCAGTCCAACCCAAATAATCGTGAGGAAAGCAATGCTTGCTGCACAGGACAGTATGCCATTACGATTACACCGAGTATATTTTCTCAATGCTCCATCATTTATTAACAATGTTTTATCTATTTTTTATCCATTATTAAAACCAAAACTCACACAAAAGGTGAATTATTAAATTTATTCCGGTTAAATATTAAATATAGCGTTTAATTATTTTCAGGTACAATGTAATTTTTTTTCTTTACAGTTTCGTATCCATAAAGGCGGCGCCAGTGAACTATGGTCACATATCAATAAAGACATTTTGCCTAATGAATGGGGCGGAAAAGCTGGAACGTTTCAACAATTAAATGGTGCAGTAAAATTATATATATGTATTGATTTTTATTCTTGTAATTAAATAAGAGATTATTCGAATTTATAGTAGCTTTTCTTGATTGTTTATATGAATAGATGCTTGGCAGAAGAGAATTGAAAAAAACAGAGATTGGTTCTTACGTGAAGAGAAGCTTAGCAAGACAAATGAAATGATACGACTGCCAACAACTTCATCATCATTGGCAAGTGATATTGCGGGTATCCAAGGTTCTTTTCGACAATTGAATATTGATTAGTAGCTGTAACTAGAATGACCACAGCAGAAAATGAAAATACATAAATTAATGTACCATGATAAAGTTATTAACTTCTATTCTACAAAATGTAGTACGATGAATAGGTCAGTAGTGTCATCTCTGAGACGTAAATCGGAGTACCATACGAATGATAATTCTGTAAATCAAATTTATTACATATAATATTGAATATGATTTTTTTTTTCAATTAAAAAAAATTCACAGAGGAATTTGAAATTGCTAGAAATCAATTAAAAATGATTGTCGTATACATGCAATCATTTTTCGTATTCCGATTCTTTTTTGTTTCTGTATTTTTAGTTATAATAATTAATCTTAGTGTATAAATAATCATTATATAATCATTTATATATTCTATAAAATATTATCGTTAATAATTTTGAATAAGTCAAGTTATTTCAGGTGGGAATTGTAATGAAACATTTTGAATAAAAGTAAAAAAAAATGTAATAATTGTACGTTATATTCTGTTGTGCCATCAACCCCAACGCACCAACATGGGGTATGTCCATTTGCTACCCTACCTCTCTGTGCATTTCGTATGCTGGATTGATTTTCTTGTTCACCTACGTCACAGAAAATAGCTTGACATGCGCGCAAGCTGCGTTTCGTTGATGTGCAAGAGGTAATGTGCTCAACAATTCACCCTCTTCTACTCTGATCAAAGCACCAAAGTATCTCCCTTTTCTTTTACTCAATTCATTTTTTGCCTGGGGCGCAATATTCCATGCATGAAAAGAGAATTTTTTTTTTATATTCCCTCAAATGATCTGACATTATACCTGATTCTCTCAATGTCATTGACAATATATAACTCCAAAAATGTCTCGTCACGATACTCGAAAATTTAAATCGTAAAAAATATATATTTTGAATCCAACAATTGAATGAAAGAGTTTGGATGAAAGAAGAAACGGAGGGAGATCACATACGGTTTTGGGTGAAGGTGGGGCATTGGAGGCGGTTGGTGGTTGGGTATCGGATTAGCTGTCGCGGGGTCAAAGCAGGTTCATTCAGTGTCGTGCTTACCGGGAGCGCTGAGAGTTGAGGAAAAAGGGACGAGTCGATCCGTAGCCAGAGTGTAAGACGCATCCATTGAGAAATGCGCAATTAAGTTATTTATAATTCATTGTTATTCTCTATTACAATCAATATTTTAAATCTAAAAAAAATAAAGAAAAAGCACAAATTAATATTGCATTTACTTCCAATTTTAATTATTATTTATATTATCTAACCGTCCACACGTTTACTTATTTTTGTCTTGCCAATTACGTGAGCAAGTTTGAAATGATACTTGACATCGTTACTAAATTGTGACATTGTGATTGTTAACGGCTTCATTGTGCCACTTGTTCAAAATAAATGACGGTTAGAAAAGTGCTCAACAGCATCATGGAGATCATCTAGAATTTAGGGCGAGGTTGGTATATACAAATTGCATTATTTGAATTCATTTTGTTTTTTTTTCTTTGTATAAAGAAGAAATAAATATTTCCAATTGTATGTTATCAATAACCAATGTCATGACGGCCGCGTGGTTGCAATTGCATTTAGTTATATAATCTATCATTATCAAGTTGGGATGCACTTGCGTATCATATTGGTGTTTTGGAGGTAGGGAGAAATAAAAATGATCAAGAGAAAACATGGAGAATAAAATTTATCTCCACCTGTTTTGTTTTCATCTAGTTTATCATGTTTTTCCATAAGCTTTAGGAACTATTTAGCACTATTATATAATTATTCCTTTACATTGCATGACACAATCGTTCACAGAGTCTCATAAGAGATTTCAAAACAGATTCGATGATTGCTTTGTTGAATATCATTTAAAATAATGAAAAAAGCATGTGAGTGTATGAAAAAAATTATATGTTATGTTCATGTGTCATGCGTGTTCCAAACATTTCTTGGAAACTTCAATATGTTGATTATAGTTGTAGCCAAGTTTCTGCATAACTCGTATAGTGTGTTGACAATTCTACCTTTCCTATATGTGTTCCTGGCAATGAACTAAACTTTTCAAACATACACTTATAATCGACAATTGTCAACGAGAGAGTTATACATGACCATTCTATATCCACGAGTTCCTACCGTGGAAATTCAAGCTGATATATCAAGATAATGTCCACTGACTTCAACTTATTTATCGTGCTTCATTTGTATATTACACAATAAATATAAAAACTTCAATATATAATATTTTCCAAATCTAAAAATCACAAAATAAATCATCAGTTATAGTTATACTTGAATGATAGAGACAATGATTGGTATAATAAAGAAGTAAAAGTAGTAGTTGAACATAAATGCCGTTTATCGATATCGTTGACCCCTCGTCGTGTTCTGCAATGCGTCAATGTGTAGCAAAGAAAAGAGTTCCAAGTATTTCACCAGCTTTTTATTCATCATCGTTTGCTAAAAGAAAAAATTATAACCTCAAATATACAAAAAAGAAAAAACAAACTATTAATATATTTCATACAATAAAAAAATACTGTAAATGTTGGGATGTATTAAATTTATATACGAATAAATATATTAAAAATATTTAATGAAATGATCATTATTCATTCAGTCAGATAAAGAAACTTACTGAAGATTGAATGATGAGTATTTTCATATGGTTGCAATGGCCTGACTATTTTATTTTAAATGAACTTAAGTGGTCAGTAATGTTATAAATGGTTATTGCAAGTAAACACGCCGCAAAAAGCAGAGTGTCAAAGGCATGTTAGTGGGTAAACACTATATAAATGATGAGATCATAAATGGTGTGGGATGGTTGATACACAATAATGGGATAATTGAAATACACAAGATTATTTATAGCCACTTGGCCGGATGTTATCGTTGTATTATACCTTTATATTTAAATACTTAAAATAAAAATAATATAAACCAACAATTGTTTATTTTACATCTTTATATATGCCGCAATAATTGTAATCAATTGCGCGTGTTAAATCGTCCCTGAACTTGTTGAGGTTAGGTATCGCCATAATCATATCTTGATTTATATTACTGATAAATGCACACATATATAAATAATTATCATCGTCACGAATATATAAATGATGCATATGCCCTCCAGAGTTTCAAACTGCACAAAGACTAATGTCATTTAACTCTTAATAACGACAATTATATTTGTTGGCTTTCAAGTTTATAAATTTTTTAATGGCGATATAAATACATGCATGTTATAATTAATATGATATTCGTGATAAAGATTTCTCAGAATATATAAAGAATAAATTAATATCCATCACAATAAAGTAATGTGTTTTATGTTTATTGATCCATATAGCCAGAGTAAGTAGAATAAAATAGGTGGACACGTGTATACGTTAATGAAGTGATGCAAATTTATTGATAAGCCACCATATATTATTCAATGTCATTATAAAAAAATATTTTATATCATGTCAGTGTCATATTGATTCTAGATGTTTTATTATTTTCTCCTGTCGATTAAGATGAATAAAAAGTGTATTTAAAATTCTTTTTTTTTCCATTACAGATATGTAATTTGTGCGTTAATTGAGAAATATGACGTAAACTAGCTATTGGCAAAATGGACAGAATTTAAGAGTTTGAAGCTACATGAAATTTCAATTCTAAATATAGAGTAGTAGAGGCATATACACTGGGGTCAAATCAATAGTCATACTGGATTATATACTTATAATGTAAAAATTCGATAACATTGAATTGAAGAACAAAAATATCGTTATAATGATTCAAGGACGTTGTTTTGGGCTTTGGTATTATTTGCAGATCGAATGTCCTCGTGTACTCTGAGACAAAAAAAAGTAGACGAAGAAGTAGAAGAAGCAGATAAAGAAATAATTGAAAAAAGGGGAAGAGAATTGAACGTTGGTTCAGCCAGACTGGATCGTGCACGGAGATATTGGATGAAAAGGGGTCATTGTCGGTGATGGACAATGAGCAACCGCACCAGGAATTGGTCAAGTGCGTGGTTGTTGGGGATACTGCGGTTGGCAAGACCAGGCTAATATGTGCCAGAGCTTGCAATAAGCACGTATCTCTATCCCAATTACTTACCACCCACGTGCCCACAGTTTGGGCCATTGACCAATACCGAATTTATAAGGATGTAAGGCCAAAATTCATATGAATATAATGACTTTATAAACTCTTGTTAAACTGTGACAATTTTTCTTGTCACAATTCCCCTTGCTATTTTTTTATGACCACTCAGCATATTGAACTCCCCTAATTTATTTTATTTTTATACATTCAGGTTCTTGAACGCTCATGGGAGGTCGTTGACAATGTAAATGTTTCGTTACGATTGTGGGATACTTTTGGTGATCATGAAAAAGATCGGAGATTTGCATATGGAAGGTATTTAATTAAACTCATCAAATATTTTTTTTTTTTATATCTTATGTTAAAATAATAATTATACAATTTTATATTTTTTATTTTCACTTTTATAGATCTGACGTCGTGTTATTATGTTTTTCTATAACGAATCCTGTGTCCTTGCGCAATTGCAAGGCCATGTGGTATCCGGAGATACGACGATTTTGTCCGCACACGCCAATTTTACTGGTTGGCTGCAAAAACGACTTGAGGTATATGTACCGAGACGAGACGTACCTCAGTTACTTTCGGGATCGTAGTCCATTTGTCAGGCAAGTGATTTATAATTCCCAAATGCGCCGTTGAAAAAGGTTGAATAAAAGGTTGAAGTGACCTTAAACATTTATACATATCTTATATATTCATGTTTATATAAATATTGATTTGATCATGAAACGAATATTCATAATTTTTTTTATAATATTATTTCATATATTATTATCAGGGCAACGAGGAAAAGTGACTTGGTTATGCCTGATCAGGCACGTGCCGTTGCACGTGAATTGGGTGTAAATTATTACGAGGCGAGTGTTTTTACTTATTATGGCGTGAATGAAGTCTTTGAGAATTCCATTCGTGCTGCTCTTATTGCACGTAGACAGCAGCGATTTTGGATGACGAATTTAAAGCGAGTACAACGTCCACTTCTTCAAGCACCGTTTTGTCCGCCCAAACCAATACCACCAGAAGTCCGTCTTACGCCAAGCACTTATGAGGAAAATATGAAAACACTTTGGATGCGCGCTGTTCATACTGATGTAACACTCATCACTGGAAGTTGTTCATTCTCATCTCATCGTTGTCTTTTAGCTGCAGCATCGCCAGCTTTTCATCGCCTCTTTACAATGGAACTCGTACATGAACTGACACCACGAAGCTCCAGCGAATCTAGCATGGTTCAATTTTTTTTATTTATCATATTCTAGACTTACGATTCTGTCAATTAATTTGCCGTTAATTCCATCCATGTAATTGATTTTTTTTTTTTATTGATTTAATAGGTGAGCACGTTTGGTGAAGCTACAGCTGGTGATTTTAACGACGACACTGAATGTCTTATTCGAATTGATCAAGTTAAACCAACAAAGTAAGTTATAGAAAGTTCCATTGACATGTCCTACTTAAATAAAAGTTATAAATTATTATATAAATTTATAGAGTTTGGGAGCAATTGAAACGTCGTTCAAGCTTTCAAGTATTGCCAACAATGGATCAAAGAAAAACAACAGGTGCAATGAGAGAATTGAATCATCCAGCATTTCAAAATATTCGTATCATATTGGTAATTTATAATTATTATTTATCATTTCTAATAATTCAATTTTTATTCATCAAGAAATTTATTTGGCATCATTATTATTTTTCATTATTATTACAGACAGAAAACACCAATGGCGTACAGCAACCAACGACTGTTGTTACACTCTCGAAATTGATTACACCACAAGCAATGCAACAGTGTCTTCAATTTATCTACACCGGAAGTCTCGACAAACGCTATCACGATTTGCAAGTATGTCTTTCAGTTGATAGATTAATTATAAAATAAAAAAATAATGTCTCGTATTTATTTTTCACTTACACAGCTTTATCTAAAAAAATGAGAGACAACAAGATATAAGTTTACATAAGTTTATTTATTTTTTAAATTTAATTGATTTATTTGATAATTTTGTTTTTTTTTTCTATCGGCCATGTAATTTTATTTAATTCAGTTAAATTTAAAGCGGTTCTGTTCTTTCAGACAGCTCCTATTGGGTTGCTACTGGTTAGTACTACAATTATTTGTTTGTAACAGTCAAGGTGGTATGTAAATAATACCGTGTCAGATCAGAACTGTCACTATATACTTTTCAGAAGATGTATCGCAACGTTATCGCAATCACACGCATGCACTTTGCATCTTCTCTTAAATCTTGATTCGCTGGGGATATTAAAAAAAAATTATTTGCTCCTGTTATTTATTTAGTTGCGGGTATGGATTATCATCATACACATTTTTCAGGTGGTTTGTCATCCTCATGGGGATAGCAGATTCATTCATTGGTATCATATATTGCCATATAGGATCCTAGAATCAAAAGATTGCTTCAAAATTTACGATATTATTTCAATATTGAATAAATTATTTGTTTATTTGTTTCATTAGGAAATCCGACAAGCTGCTGAATTTTTGGAATTACCCCAACTTCTTATGGTCCTTGGGAGTATTCAAGCGAGATCACAATTTATGAACAGCGATCTGAATAACCAGTACAAGCAAGTTGTGAGGCAAAGACTGGAGGACATTTGTTTGGAGCAAGGTTACTGATTAATTTAATTTAATTTATATAATTAATTCATTATAATTTTTTTTTTCTTTCATATTTAGGTTTATTTGCCGATGTCATGTTTGAGTTGGATGATGGAAGTATGCCAGCGCACAGAGCTATTCTCACTGCGAGATGTGATATGATGAAAGCTATGTTTTCTGGAGATTTTCGTGAGAGCAGCGCTAAAGTTGTCAGTTTATCAAAATTTTATATGAAGGAAAAATAATATTAAAAACATTAATAGTGTAAATTTATTAAGATATAATTTATTTAAATTTCAGATAGTATTTCCTGGTGTACGTGAATATACATTTCATAAATTATTGTGTTACCTTTATACCGATGAAGTGCCAGCAATTTCGTCCGGGCGTTGTTTAAATTTATTGGAACTGGCAAACAGACTTTGTCTTCCGCGTCTTGTTAATTTGGTGGAGAGTCGAGTTATTGAGGATTTAGAGAGATTAGCTCAAAATGATGGGAATGAAGGTGTGGAAAATTGTTTAAGACTATTAGAACCATGTAAACTTCATAATGCAGATCAATTAGCTGATTGGTGTATGAATCATCTGTGTGTTAATTACAATAAATTATGTAAAATGTCACCAAGAAGCGTGAGACTGCTGCATCCTGATAATCAGGAGTATTTGAATGAACATCGATGGCCACCTGTTTGGTAAATATAAAATTGTCTATTAATTTTTATATCAAATAATTGTTATAATAGTATAAAATTTATACTAACAATTTTATTTATTTCTAGGTATTTAAAAGATTACGACTATTATCAAAAATGTTTTGCCGAACAGGATAAAGAAATTAAACCGACTTTGAAACGAAATCGTAATCAGTCTGGTTGTTTGTGTTTTTCTGGTACGAATAAATCACGTCGTGCGGAAGCAGAAACAAAATTATCAAGTGACACACCAGCGAATCGGCCTCTTTTTGATGCTTCAGCAGAGGTGGGTGAGGTCGCATGACAAGAGGCTAGCGGTGCAAGCCGCTCAATCAAATATACTTTGATATTACCTATGCTCATGATATTCATCTGTACTATTTTTACCGTTTTGATACTGCTACAGATTTATACTTAAGAGCCGAGATATTAAGCTATGAATAATAAGATTATATACAATGGAAGAATGAGAGAAAAAAATGTCATTTGTCTCAATAATATGGAGTATATGGATTGAGATATGTAGAAAAACGTTTTACAATTTACAGAAAAATCAGACACACACAAATACACACACGTAATCACTTCTTTTCTATCTTCTGCGTGTATATATTAAAGCATGTATACATTTATATTTATATATTTATCACGCTCTTCACAATCTTTTCATACTTTCATTTTTTATCTTTATTTTCTTGTAATCAAACACTATACATTTATACACAAGTTAAATACATGTGAAAAAGAATATAGGCTGAATGTGGAATGGCACAATGAAAGTATAAAAAAAAAAAAAA
>JAQQBR010000001.1:13183152-13207962 GCA_030347285.1 Microctonus hyperodae
TAAACCCACAACAATATGGCTTTGCCAAACTTACAGGACTTTGAATTTAGAGCTGACCTCGCAGTATGTTAAATAATATTTTTGGTTCTTTATATTTATATTCATGTATTTTAAATATATTGGATGATATTTAATATAGTATTTGTGATATCTATATTGTAGGAAAATGAAATAGAAATTTTGAAGAACAGAATTGACTGTATGAAAGCGAGCATACAATCGTCCAGTGAATCTTTTACAATTGAGCACAGTCAATTGCTTCAAGAAAATAGTAAATTGAAACACCAAATAGCCATATTGAAAAGGGTAATTTGTCTTTTTTTTTTTAATAATAATTTCTCATCTGCATGGGAATGGGAAATCAATGGATGAATAAATTGATTAATTAGTTAATAAATATTACTTGCAGTATGTGGAATCATTGAGAAAAAAAGAAGGTAATAAATCGTTGATGACATCAGTATCAGATATCAATAAAATGGATTCTCATACGACGAGTATTTATGATCAATTGATTGAGTCGTTATTGAAAGCAATTAATAAAGCTTATCCTGATGTCGTGGATCCGCCTGTTGTCATCACTTTATCTAGTAATCCAAAGTTTGCAGATTATCAATGCAACAGTGCAATGCCATTGTCAAAATTGCTTGCAAGTAAAGGTGAAAAAATGAACTATTTCTGTTAATATTAACTCAGTCAAATAATGAAAAATATGTATTATAGGTACAAAAGTATCACCAAGAGATGTTGCTAATAAAATAGTTGAGAATATTTCTGAATCGCCAATGATTGAAAAACTTGAGGTTGCTGGACCTGGTTTCATCAATATATTCTTAAAACGAGAATTCGTTCTTAATATATTAATGTCATTATTAAAAGCTGGCAAAGTATCTCCACCAAGTGTGACAAAACAGAGGATTATTGTGGATTTTTCATCGCCAAATGTTGCTAAAGAAATGCATGTGGGACATTTACGATCGACAATTATTGGTGAGTCAATCAGTCGATTACTTGAGTATCTTGGGCATGATGTTTTGAGATTGAGTCACCTTGGCGATTGGGGTACACAGTTTGGAATGTTGATAGCACATCTCCAGGACAAATTTCCGAATTATTTAGTGACATCACCTCCTATATCTGATCTTCAGGTATGTTTTATCCAATGATTGAGATATGATTTATATGAAATCAATTCACAAATTTGATAAAAATTGATTTCAATTTAATTGAATTTTATTATTTCTTTCAGAGTTTTTATAAAGAATCAAAAAAACGTTTTGATGAGGATGAAGCGTTCAAAAAACGAGCATACGATTGTGTTGTTAAATTGCAATCACATGAATCTGATATTATGAAAGCATGGCAATTAATTTGCAACGTGTCGCGAAAAGAATTTGAAAAGATTTACGAACGTTTGGATATTAAAGTAATAGACCGAGGTGAATCATTTTATCAAAAGTATATGGAGCAAATCATAAAGGAATTGGATGAAAAAAATTTATTAGAAGAAGATGAAGGTCGTAAAATAATGTGGGGCGATAAGAAGGATGTAGGAATTCCATTAACTATTGTGAAATCTGACGGTGGTTTTACTTATGATACATCAGATATGGCTGCTATACAGCATCGTATTAATGTGGAAAAAGCTGATTGGATAATTTATGTAACTGATGCAGGACAATCTGTTCATTTTCAATTAATCGAAAGTTGCGCAAAACGTGCTGGTATTCTCACAGACAAACAAAAATTAAGCCATGTACCATTTGGAGTTGTATTAGGGGAGGATAAAAAGAAATTTAAAACAAGATCTGGTGACACAATAAAACTTGTTGAATTGCTGGATGAAGGATTAAGTAGAGCGCTCAACAAATTGAAAGAAAAGGGTCGTGATAAGGAATTGACAGAGGAGGAATTGAATGCTGCTAAAGAAGCTATTGCATACGGTTGCATTAAATATGCAGATTTGTCTCATAATCGTAATCATGAATATATATTTTCATTTGATAAAATGTTAGATGATAAAGGCAATACTGCTGTATATCTTCTTTATGCATTGACTAGAATTAGATCTATAGCACGCACAGCTAATTTAACGCCTGAACAAATCAAATTAGCTGTTGAAACAACATCAATTTCTTTGGAGCATGAAAAAGAATGGAAATTAGCTAAAGTCCTTCTTAAATTCCCTGATGTTTTATTAAAGATCATGAAGGACCTTTATTTACATCCACTTTGTGAATACTGCTACGAAATTTCGTGTGCATTTTCGGAATTTTATGACAATTGTTATTGTATTGAGAAAAACAAAAATGGTGAAATCCTAAAAGTTAATATGGGGCGAATTCTCTTGACTGAAGCAACAGCAATCATTTTCGAGCAATGTTTTGATATTCTTGGTATAAAAACAGTCAAAAAAATGTAGAATAATGATGGGAAGTATTTCAATTTCGTTTAAAATAAAATCATGAATTATAAAAAAAAAACAAGAGTATTATTTGCAATATGCATGTTCTTAACCTTCATTACACATGAATACACTTTAATATATACACATACATCTTTGAAATTGTTGTTACATCAATTGTGAACAAATGCAATCAAGTTCATAGTTTTTATACACTCGTTGTCTCTCAATAACTGATGATGTGATTCATATTTTATATTAACATCTGCGCGAAAGCAATGCGCGTGGACAAATAAATATAATGTAAGCTAACAATAATCCTAAACCAAAGTGTTGTTTTCTTCGTGTATCTTCGACTTCTTCAAATCCCTTTCTCTCCAATAATACATATTTCTTTCATAGTCTCACCACATGAACAAATTATCAATCTGCAGCTGTGACTTTGTGAGTCGTATTTGGTTGAGAAGGACATAACCTATGTTTTTCAAAGTCGAGAGATTTTTTAGCTAGAACAATTATAGTTTCATAGGAATTACAATACTTTATCGTTCGATCTAACATTCATCTCGTCATTAGTTCATTGTAAATACATATATCATACATATATACTTTTTATATACATACATTTGTATAAATGTATCATTGTTATATTGTAGATTACAAATTAAACGATAAAGCAAATTTCAAGATAATTTGGCAGTGAAACTTTTAAATTAAATAACTCAACTGTCGAAAATTTATTGTGAAATTGTGAAAATATGGCGAAAGATGAAGGTGATGATTTATTGCCTGATAAAGATGCAGCTAAAGGGTTCTATGCAAAATATGAACCAAAAGAAATATTGGGCAGGTTTGTTAATTAATAATTATTCATAATTTCACTTTTAATTCAATACCATTAATTATTACATCAAAAACTTTCTATTAATCAATTTAGTATTTAAAATAAAAATATATTTATTGTTTATATAATATTTTATTTGTTTAGGACTTTTGTGTCAACAAAAATAATGCTCATGTTAAATTGTAAATTATATAATAATCTACGACTAAAAATTCTAGATGATTGCTGTCAATTATATTACATATCATGTGTAAATATAATTATTATTAATGTTAAATGATTAATAAAACTGTAAATTTTAATATTCGAATAATTTTAGTATGGTAATGACAAAAGATAACCTCTTTATTTTGTATATGATGATGTGATAGGTTATATTCATTAATGCACTGTCAATCAATTTGATTAACTTATGATACAACTAGTTTCTCATGTGTATTTAAATATTTATAAATTCAAATTGTTTTTTACATGTATTTTTTATATTATATAAGTATATATACTTTTAAATTTTTATTTTTATTCACAGGGGAATTTCGTCAACAGTTCGACGATGCATTGAAAAAGAAACTGGTATTGAATATGCTGCAAAAATAATTGATATTAGTAATGAACCTCATGATGGTGCTGAAGGTCATACAATGAAAGATGCTACAATGCAAGAGGTGTACATTCTTCGAAAAGTGGCAGGCCATCCATATATAAGTAAATGCTAGAATGATTCTTTTCTTTTATTAGAGAGCTATGTTGTTTTTTTTTCATATTGACTCAGTTATTTTTATCTGCATATGAACATAGAGGTAACGAAGATGGTTTGTTATAAATGGACTTGGTAAATGTATACATATAAATATATATACATGTTTGTTTTTGTTTCAGTTGAATTGCACGATGTCTTTGAGTCGAGCACGTTTATTTTTCTTATTTTTGAATTATGTAAAAATGGTGAATTGTTCGATTATTTAACATCAGTAGTTACATTATCGGAGAAGAAAACGAGATATATTATGAGACAAGTATTTGAGAGTGTTTTGCATATTCATAATCAAGGAATTGTGCATAGAGATTTAAAACCAGAAAATATTTTGCTTGATGATAATTTAAATGTAAAGATAACAGACTTTGGTTTTGCTAGAATGCTAAAACCAGGTGAAAAACTATTTGGTAGGTGTTTGTGTTTATATTAGAATAATATTTCTTGATGGTCAATGATTAGAAATTAATTTATAGATATTTTAATAATTTAATTTTTTATATTTGTTTATATTTGTAGATTTATGTGGTACGCCAGGATATTTAGCACCAGAAGTTTTAAAATGCAACATGTTTGAGAATGCCGAGGGATACGGCTATGAAGTTGACATGTAATTATAATTAATTAGAAGTTTATTTGTATATTGATATACTTTATTGATTCTAATTTGTAAATAATTGAAGAATTGAATTTTTTTCACAAAAAAATGTTATGCAATAATAGCAGTATTTTTGCGTTTTAGTTATTTAGAGATTGCAAAAAACAATTTCAAGGCTAAAATGCGGCAATAAAATTTAGAGGCTATATTAAATAATTGTATGTATGCATGTATTTTTTTTTTGAAAATATTATTTATTTATATTTCCAGATGGGCCTGTGGTGTAATAATGTTTACACTTTTAGTGGGATGTCCGCCATTTTGGCATCGAAAACAAATGGTAATGTTGAGAAATATATTAGAAGGCAACTATTCTTTTACATCACCAGAATGGATTGACATCACAGATGCACCAAAAGATTTAATAAGAAAATTATTAGTTGTTGATCCTTTGAAGAGGATTTCAATCAAAGATGCATTGGAACATTCATTTTTCCATACAGTTGTAAGTTCAATCAAATAACAAATTTATATTAAAAATATGCATATGTTTATATTAAATATATAAAGTTGAAATTAAATTTATTGATAAGTTTTCAAAGCAAAAATAATGATTACAATTATAGATATCAAAACGCTTATTTATTTATCGCGATTAATGTGCCATTTACAATATAATAATTTATTTATTTTAATTATTGAATTAAATTCCCGGGACGTGTATCAAATTATTATACAATTGATTATGATTTAACTTTACTGTATATTACATTATTAAATTGCAGCTATGGGATCAGGACATTGCGCCTCTTAAGCGTTCACTTTCGTCTAATTCGCGACGTTTAAGTAGGATTTCACAATTAGCTTTGGTAAATTATAGATTTTTCATTTTTATTTTATTCACCCTTTAATCATTGAATAAAACAACATAAGTAAACACATCAATTAATCATTAATATTACAATTTTATACATACAACATATCATGGCATATTGAAAACTAAAAAAATTTTTTCCCCTCAATATCAATATTTAACATCAACCATTCACTAAAAACATCAGTGTAATTATAAATTATTCATTTAGAAATGGATGTTAATGTTTTTAATAATTGCTTACAGGAACTAAAGGCAAAGTCATTTAATGCACGAAAACGATTTCAACTGGCAATAATTTGTATCAGAGCTGTTGTTCGTATTAAACGACTGCATACAACACCAGAGCCGCTCTCTACATTAGTCGCACGAACAGATCCTTACAGAATTAAAGTTCTTCGTAAGGTAATAATTATATATTGTATTTAATTATCGAAGGTATAAACCGTTGTTCTTAATTTCAATAACGTTAATTATATTTTACTTCTTTTCAAGGTAATTGATGGGTGTGCTTTTCGAGTGTACGGTCATTGGGTTAAAAAAGGTGAAGGACAAAATCGTGCTGCACTCTTTGAAAATACTGCAAAGACCGAGCTTAAACATCTCTACGTTAGCAATTTGAGTAGATAGCTAGTGATTTAATAGTCAAATTTCTCATTATTTTTTGCCCATTTTGTTTAGTTTGTCAAGAGAAAATTGTGTGTTTATTCAAGTATGTAAATGTGAAGCTCGTAATATGTTAATTATTACGAATTATGAATCATGTTTGTAGAGTGGAATGTTGTTATATTTATATGATTGTTTGTATAGATGATAAATAATTTTGAAAGTTATTACTAAAACAATTTAAATCTAGAATGTGTTATTCTTCTAATTTGTGTATTTGTCATTTACTGTTTGATAAATAATTCCGTTTAGTTAATTTGTTTCTTAAAAAATTCAACAAAATTTCTTCAAATGAATTTTTGTCAAAACTGCAAAACAAATTTTCCAACCTCTCAATGTATACTCATAATAATGTATGGAAAACAAAAAGTATTATAAAATAAATAAAAAAAATTGTTTTGAAAAAAGTATTTATTGAATAAAACACAAAAATCATTGATAAATTTATAAACAAAATAATTATTTACACATTTGTGCAGAAAATGAGGGAAAGTTTAACAATCAAAAAAATTTATACAAATGTATAACTTTAAAAAAAAATTATATTTATATATATTAGAGAATACTCTATGTATTAAGTGTCATTTTATTTTTATTTATGTCGCGTGTGACTTTATGACGTGTATATTATATGTATATCTATGTGTGTTTACACATAATATGGAGAGATGAAAATGATGAAGAAGCGGCAACACCGCACGATCCATGTGACAGAGAAGGAGGCATGACAAAAGGTGGCAGCAGAACGCCGCGCAGAAGAGAGGGTGACGCCGTTGAGAGATCGAGTGAGTATTTGCCCGGGCGAGCCGGGCATCGGGTGTGTTTGTTGCGTATCCGTTATCATAAAAAATAAAGAGAGTGTATGCATGCTAGTAGTGGCGGGCGGATGGTAACCCGTGATTAATAAAAAAAAAATCAACAAACGTGATTACAATTATTTAATTGATACAAAACGAAACTAATAAACTGAATAATGAAAAAAAAGAAATAATAGAAACGATAATAAAGGGATGAATAAAATAAATGTGTGAAGTATAAAACATCGAGGCCGATATAACAGTGAGCGGCTGCCAGAGATACTTTTGTTATACGCCCAGGCGGAGTGCTGCGTCACATGGGCCACGTTCATTGGTCGATAGAGCACTGTGACGTCATGAAATTATTTACTATTGGCTGAAAGCTCGGGTCCCGGACACGTGAATCGTGGCCAAGCAAGCATGGCTGTTGATGCGCAGTGGTTAACACTTGTAAAATGTTACTGCCACGCGCCAGATCGATCAAGTTGTAACTATTCGGCAATTTAGAGGTAATTGCAATAACTATTATATTTTTTAAAATTATTATTTACACCTCTTTAATATTAAATCTCTATTATCGTATAATAATTTGTGTGTCGGTGTCGTTTGTGTTTTTTTATGTGGTAATTATTTGTGATTTTGTGCGTGACAGTAGGGGATAGGCTGTGTACTCCGACCGTTGATAGAGTCACTCTTAACGTTTGCAAGCAATATAATAAAAAAAATTTTAGGAATAGAGTGAGTGAGTGAGTGAAGTAGGCAGATACATACACACATGCATATATATGTACATACGATAATTAATCATGTCTTTAACTGTTAAATAAAAATTTTTTTTTTATTTTTTTTTATTACTGGTTGTGAAAAAGGTGAACCAGTGCGTGATGTTTTTCCATTGTCACTCGAAGCTCCACCTTGTTAAATTATAAATTTATTTTTATTATTCGTGTTGGTTTTTTTTCTCTTTAAATCAATGTAATACACCACGCCCGTACTTGGAAAAAAAAATAATGTAAGGAACATAAAAAAACAACCGCATATGTATCAACTTCACAATGTGTATGCATCATGTCTATCTGTTTTTGTATGTATAAGATTTTATTTATATATATATACATATGTGTGTATATGTGTGTGCGCTGGCGCGAGTTTATAATCTATATTATTTCTCTCCTAGCTCATTTTGTGTCTCGACCACCTCCAATGCCCACGACTAGCGCCTATTTAATTAACATGTGTATAGGTGGTTGCGTGGCGTGTTTTCTGTTCCATAATAGAATCAACCAATCACTGACTACTCAGTATCCTGACGTCATCATAAGAAACGTTTGCCATTGGCTGAAAATACACGCGTTGATTCGTCTCTTATGAACGTTTGTTCTTCGGTTTTTTAAGAAAATAGATAGAGAGAAAGGTAAAGAAAAAAGAAAACGATCATAAAAGATGATTTATAATCAAGAAGACTTTGTTTAATTAATATCTTGCAAATTTTTTTTTTATATGTCACGAATTTCCGTCTAGTTTAATTAATTGTTTATTGCTTTGATTACGTATTTTTCCTTGATTTTTTTTTTTTTTTTTTTTTGACATTATTTATGTGTAAGTTACACGTGTGGGGGATATGTTGTGCATCAAGGCGCTTTTTTAGCTCGTCTTACCTATTTTTGCGCACCAAAACACGCCATTACATATATACAGATAATTTGATTCGATATCCCTTCCAACGTTTTTTAACCGACCACTAACCTCAGAGCCTGGCCCACCTCGTCCTCATAAATTCCCTCTCTTCTTTACTGGAACTCTCACGCATACTGTTATTTTTTTTCTTTTTATTCTTTATGTTATATGTACTTTGTGAACTCAACTCTACATGCTTTCTGGTGCTTTATCGAATCGAAACTTCCCCTACTTTACTTTTTAAAACCCCTCGAAATACACACAAGCAATTATCTCCATTCAAACGTTGAAATCTTTCCCGCCATACTTTCAGACATAATTGCGTCATATATTAATTTATTACTTTTATTATTACATACATGTTTTTACATTCATCATTTTAATTTCCATGAAAATATTTACACATTATTTTATATTTCAAAAATACACAGATAAATTTTACATCTGGCTTTGCTTAATATTATATTTTAGGTTATTTAATAAATTATGACGTGTCTTAATTGTCATAAAAAAAAACAGTAGAAGGAATGAATATATTTGTTTGATATAGAAATTAATTTATTTCTTGTTTGGATAATTTTATATTTTTATTCATATCATGTCATTTCAATAATTTTATTCCAATTATCATTATTCAATATATATATATGTATATACATATTTAAACATATATTGTATAGATTATTACAAGAATTTCAGTGAGTTGACCGTTACCAAGTGTGAAAAAAGTCTTGCAATTGGTTGAACAACTCTTGACCAGTTTCAAGTGGGAGAAGACAATCTCAATACTTTTTATTCTCATTGTTTTATTTTCATATTTATACATATATGTATTCTCTACACATTTTTAAAATGTGTATTAAAGTTATAATAAGAAAATGTGTTTATTATTTGTGCACGTGGTCGATTAAACCACGTGGGTTTACTTAAATAATTTTCTAACGCTTCACTGAGACTATATTTATTTAATTTCTTAATACGAGTATTAAATTTAATATTTGTTGAAAGTTATTGTGCATATAATAATTTTATTTATTTCACGGTGAAAATTACTTTGTGGATTTAAAGTATGGACGATAAATGTCTGTATGTTGTAGCAAAATTGTGAAAGTTTTCCGCTGGAAGGGCATCAGGTAAATAGAGAGACCGCGAAAGACTGTAAATAATACTTGGTACAAAGCAGCGGTGTAAAAATATATTTTTACACCGTTGTAGAGAGTTTAATATTTGAAGTAATTGTGTAGATAATGAAAAAAAGAGTGCGAATCACTCTCAGTGACTGTCTACATACATATATATGTGTGTATGCAAAGAAAAAAATGAATAAAATACAAAAATCGAATGAAGAACGAACGACAAAAGTGAGTGTATGTATGCGTTTATGTTGTGAGTTGTGCGCATGCGCGATAGAAATTGCCAATGCCACTTTTCAATGAGGGCGCAAAAAACAGTGTTATACATCGTACATTGAGATAGAATGAGGAAGGGGAAAGTAGATGGCACATTTGCTATACATTGCGCGCGTCAAATACCCCACACATTTACTATAAAACTGTCACGTGACAATAATATATATATATATATGTATTCAATGGCGCCATTGTAAAATATACACAATAAAGAATAAACATTAATTTATTAATATATTTTTTTAATTCATCTCTATCATTTTGTTAAATGGTCATATCAAAATGTTTCATTTGCTCATTTTGAATATTTAATGATATGCATATCTATGTACGTATATATATATCTGTAAATGATTAATAAAATTTTGAATTTAATGTTAAAGAAGAGCAAATGAAGTATTTTGATATGACAATTTAACAAAATGATAGAGATGAATTAAAAAAATATATTAATAAATTAATGTTTATTCTTTATTGTGTATATTTCACAATGGCGCCATTGAATACATATATTATTGTCACGTGACAGTTATATTTAATATGTACACATTTTTTTGCACATGACTTTTAATAAATGACATAATAAATATGTATATAATAATAATGTAAGCTAGACTGTCAATAGAATGATAATTTTATCAATTTCCATGTGGCAAACAGTCACTGCCAATCTTCCAAATGGAAGTGAGGTTATCTCAATATATGTAAAACTAATCAACGATTAAAAATGAATAAAAATTTCACCTATAGACGGTAATAAATATAGTAGGATAAATATTTTAAAGGAAATTATTAAATTATGTATAATAAATATAAGTTATTTATTTATTTTTCAATTTATTTGTTGCAGAATTGAACGGGAGACGGGAAAGAATATAAGTGGCGTATCAGCAAAGTTTTAGCGAGAAAATTACAACAAAGAAATATTATTTTGTTATTAGTTGACAAATTATTACGCTGGGGAAGCGCGACGAATTAACACTGGATATTTATATACAATAAATAAAATTAACAATGAGTTTGGAAACATTATTGGAAGCTGCACGGTATGTTGAGCAGCAGGAGAAGAAAAGAGAACGTGCTGCAAGCACATCCTCCTCTGATCATTTGTTTGCCGTTGCACCACACTCCAATCATCACAACTCTAATGAGCCACGTGGTGAGTGTGCTAATAATCATCTTTTTTTTTTTATACATGTACATACATCCAGTTTAAACAAATTAAATTCTGTATGAACTATTATATGTGTGTCATATACAGTGATGATTGAGAGGTTTACAATCCACATAATTCCACATATAAAATATTTGTTTAATTTTTTATGATTATAGATTTTACTTTTTTTTTAATAATAATTCATTACATTGAAGAATGATAATATGCTGAAGATATTTGTGAATATAATATGCTGGAGAAAATAATAATTAAATGAATATATGGTGGAGTAGATGAGTGAATTGTGAAAAATATAATTGGAAAATATAATCAAAGACGAATGATACGAGGTCGGTTATCGACCCGTGGTTACCACGTGACTTTGGTGCGTTGTTGTTGTGTGTCGATTGAGTGTCACTGACGCCTGCCTATATGAATCGCACACGTTGACCCACGCGTTACGTTTCTTGTCTCCAAATTAGGTATGATTTCCCTACCAACAATGGTTCTCCATTCGTCGTCATAATTATTTTTTATTGCGTTGTCGTGGGAGTATTTAACCAAGACATATTTTTTTTTCTTTCTTTATACTTTTACAATCATGCAATCTCTTCTCTATTCACTTATATTTTCCATTCCGTAACGCATCGGTCAATGACTCGACCGAGCAAGCGGGCTTACACCAAAGTAATTCCTGGGTATTAATGCAATAACACTTGGCATCAGAATAGACGAATATGTATATAAAATAACGACCTGTGAATCTGCATCTGTTTTACACCTGCAATGTGAGCGCATTCTCGTGCGTGTTTCTTTGTTAGTATATTAATTGTCACAAATATAATACTCATCACAATATCTAAACATTTGTAATATTGATCAATAATGAAAGTATAAAAAAATTCAATTATTATTTTTCGTGGATTAAAGTAGTGAAATAGAAAAAAATCTTTATACATTTTTATTCAATAGTTATTTGATTCATAGTTTGATTAATATTTTATTTCATTTGTTTAAACACAGGAGGAAATACGAGCGAAGGATAAATAGAAAGAAAAAAAACGATTCGATTGTCAAGGAGGAATATTTAAAAAAAAAAAAAAATAGGATGATACCGTAACTCGCGTGTACATAGTTTCACGGCTATATCACATATGACGTACACGACATTACACATGATATTCAAGCATGAGCACGCGTAGTAAGCACAAGTGAGAGAATAACGTACACACATAAATACAAAGACCAAAAAGAGAGTGTGATAATGATATTTATTATCATTACATATCCATCGGAATTAGTGAGATTGGAATTATTATTTTTTGACTCTATATTTTACTACACACTTGGTACATGTGTACTTTAACAACGGAGAAATGAAAAATAAATAATTGTACGTTGAATATATTTAAATTGAGTTTAATGTGCATGGGTGAGACATCACAGGATGTCCATGCAAAAAATTCACTACAAACAGGTATGTGGTGCGGTAATAGAAAAGAGATATATAGAATTATATAGTAGGGATGAGAGGCACATTGCGTCGCATCATGAAATTTGGTGTGCCGTGTGCTGAATAAACGTAGGAAGAAACGACTGACTGGGCTTTTGCGGTCAGTGACTCTTTTAGATGGGTTGTATCATTTTCTAACTTATCTACTTACACCCTGTTGCACCTTACACTTTTTTTTTTCCTAAATACATTTACCATTCATTCATTCATTCATATTCAAAGAGATGTTGAATCGGTTTATTTAAATTTTCCAAATATTTCAATTTCATTTTTATACATACGTAGATTTATTTATATTACTAGAGGAAAATTAATTATATGGAATATGTCACGATGGATATGAGAATAAAGATACTGGTTTAATATTGATGATTAAATGTATGTGATTATAATGAGTTAATGTTTATACTGGCAGATGAGGGAAAATTATCAACAAAGAATAGCACGTTGAAGATAGGTAGAAAAGCACGCGGTTGTATTACAATAAATTTACTTTAATGCGCATGTACCTTGTTCCCGGTGATTTCCCCACTACATTCGTTCTCGGCCGCGTGGCTGTTTTGATCAATCTCCAATGTTGCCAGCTTATACTTTTGACCTGGAGGAAACCCGGCTGCGCAATATGTGTATGTATACTATTATTCCCTTGCCGCCAACTCCCTCGATTGCTCTTCGTCATTCAATGATATATAGGTATATTTATTTATATCTATTTTATGTACATGTGTTCATGCAATTGCTCATGTAGGTAATGTTGAGAGAGGTGATCATGTAGGAAAAGAATTATTCTTTTTTGTTATATCTTTATTATTTTATCTTTATTGATTCGAGGAAATTTATTAAATTTATTTATGTATTTGGAATTTTTTTTTTTTAAATTTAATATCTGATCATGTGCTCTATAGGAAACTGCAATTGAGACAGTAGTTTTGGGTATATTTAGAGGGCGAGAAGTAATATTGGATAGACATTGTAATTTATTATTGAATATATTTTATTTAATTATGATTTTTATATTTTAATTGATGACGTTGTGACACGTCATCATATGGTCAATGTATGATGAAAATAATGCATTCGTATGATTGCCGCAAGATGGAAGCGCCGTTTGTGAAAAATACGAGCTTGAAAAGGGTGGAATTGAAAAGAAAATGCTACGTTGAATGATAGATAAATTTTGAATAAATTTTATTTTTATGATGTCATCGTTATTTTTCATAATTTTAATTCGTTTTTTCGATAAGTTTTGTGGTTTATATTATATGTTATTTACATTGTCAAACTCGTACGAAAATCTTGTAAATATTTATTAAAAACCGGAGAATAATATGAAAATGAAAAAAAAAAGGAAATATTTTTTATCTGATAATATACAAATATTGATTTATTTAAAAAATTGAAAAGGTTTTCGAATGATGAAATATATGTTTTTAATTCAATTATTACTGACAATTCATCTTGATATTTTTGAATATTAATATCGAATATTTACACAATTGTCAACAGGTGCAAAAATGAAACGGGAACGTACTGAACCTGATGACTTGTTTTGCGAGGAAAAAATGCTTATAATTGATGGTGAGTCAATGATAAATAAGTAGACATGAAAAAGAAAGGGCAAAAAAATTTTTTTTTAATTTTCTTTATGTACAATTGCCATTCTATAATTTAATTTTGAATTATTATTAAATATTAAGTGCTATTAAATATGCGCAAATTGTCAGTTATTAATCAGTTAATATTTACCCTCAAATAATTTATGAAATTATACAAAAGAAAAAAAAAATTAAAACTGCAGTAGCCATTGACACTCTTAAGCATTGTGGGTAGATTGTGCTTGAATCTAAATTGTAAAAATAATACATTGTTGCTTGAATGTGATTGGAACAAATGGTGGAGGGGCGCGAGCTCCAACAATGCTGACGCAGACGATGTCGACGAAGACGACGACGACGACGACGACGACAGCGAGGACAGAGCAATCTTCAAGTTGGGAAGAACTCAAGTTTAGATTTCAGTTGGCATTCGCACGATTCACTACACTTCGTACGACTTTCATTCACAGTCGTTTATATTTTTCTCTGAATTAATTAATAGAGATAATATATATTTAAGTGTTTAATCAATGCGAAAAGAGGGTGAGAAAATATCTGTGCATATAGATATTTTTATTTATACATTCGGTATTGGTCAATGTATTCAGGAATTTTAGTGATTAATTAATTATTGTGCATACAAAGACATTATTGATACTTTTTCAGTATAAATAATTGGCTGATTATTTATGACCTGAAAAAATATCGTGCGTTAGTTGCAACAGTCCATGACGAACTTTCGCCAGGATAAAGAAAGTAAATTTCAAAGGTCAATGATGAAAACAAAAATATTATACATGTAATATAATATAAAAGTGTTTAAATTCCATTTTTAATTTTCATCATTCACAATCGAGTTTTTACAATTATTTATTATCATTTCAATTTTTTATAAATGATGAATATTTGTTTATTTGAATTTGTTAAAGTGTTTTTATAAGAGAAATTGTTTTGGTGATTTAAATGAATTTTATTTATCAATTAAATAGAAGTAATATTGATATTTAATGATTAATTTATTTATGGTGATGAAAAGGGTTTTTAATTAAAGGAAAAAACATGGGAATGTTATTGCTGATGCAAGATAGTGCACCTAGTGTTCATGAGCGTATTAGTCTCATTTTAACTAGACAAAAAGATAAATTAATAGAGCATGATGCTGCTGGTGATAATATAAAAGATAATGACATTGTTGTTAGTGATAATAAAAATTGTTCTATGAATGAAAATGAATTATCGTCGATAAGTCTTCCAATTTTTGGTATTGTTCATACTAATGAAGAAATAATGAAGAAGCCAATGAGGTGGACATCATCGTCACCAAAGAAAAAATGGATGAGACATTATTTAATGCTTGGTGAGCTTGTGAATATAATTATTGCGAATTTTACTAATATTCGCAGTGTCTGAATGCGTGTTTTAATGTTGAAGGATAAAGTTTAATTTTAGATTTTACATTTTATTTTAGATCAAATTTCTATTCGTAAATCAACTTGCACTCATTTATATATCATTTCTAAAAGTTGAAAAATTATTTCAAATGTATTTTTCATCTGTTCAACAAGCTCGCAAAGAATATTTATTTTATCAGTTTTTTAAATTTCTACAATGAAATATGGTGCAACAAATAATATCATACGTTCAGTAAAATATTCTCTGCCATTCGACGAATGTGTTGAATTTAAATAAAAAAATATTCACAGACTGTCCGTAGATAAAATTATACCGACACCAGACTTGAAACCAGTCGATATTGAAGGCCGAAAATCTCACAATGAAGGACACGTAAATTTTTTTTTCGGGTCAGGGTTCTCATGGGTCTTATGATTGGATATTCTTTCATATGAATAAAAAATTTTAAATTACCCAATCGAAATGTCCATAATTTTTCTTACTGTCTTTCGTTAAATTTATTTAATTGATTTTTTCACAATAGAAAGTGAATCAATTTTATAAAAGATAATTGGGAAAAGTATATGTAACAGGTTTTTTTTTTTCTCACTATTGAGCGTTTCTCAGTCATGTATATCAGCGTAACTACGAGTCACGTGTTCATCTGTGTGGCTTCGTCCCCATCGAGCTCCCCCATCCCGCCATTGACCTGTCGCTCGCGACCACGTGTTGTCCCCTTCTACTGAGCACCGCGCGGTTGGAGTGTTTGAATACGATACATAAATAATTCGCACAGCCTGTGACAATGAGCGCAAGAGCCTAGAGTTAAACTTAAAGAAGAAAATATTTTTTTTAAAATTCATTTCCGACAATTTTCAGCATCAATAAATTCATTTTTAATGTCTCTCTAATCGAAAACCAGACAATAATAATAAGTCAAACCAGACTTAATAATATAATCATCTAGCTCTAGAGTACAAAGGAATATTTAATTTCACTCCACGCTTCAAGAAATACCATTTCGAGTTTAAGAACTACCAACGCCAAGAATTCGCAAACATACATATTTTTTTTTCTTTAGTTTACTTTTACATTTCATTCTTGTTTTGAGCAAAGTTCTCGCTTCCTCTCCGGGGAGAGAATCACAGAAATAGATTAGAAGTAATGCGACTGTATTGCCAAGACTTTTCCCCCTCTGTATTCTGATCAACATGAATGAATAGTGATAGTAGATACAATGTGATCTCTATACAGCAGTGTGTTAATTTAACTCATGTTGATGAGAAAGAAAAAATAAAGTTGAAGATGTTGAGAATGGGCTGCGAGTTTATTTAACCTGTTACAGTTTGTTCAAGAGAGCATAGCAACCCAAAATCTAAATTTAGTTTAAATGTCCACATTCATTCACGCGTTCTTGTATACAATTTTAATTGGAATAAAATTTATTAATTGTTTCAGAAGAGGAGCCAGTAGAAAATACGAGAACAAATGGCGAACACACATCGGGATCAAGAAGAAGTCCAATAATTGGAAATACACGAGGATCATTTTCTGGTATTAATTCTGGCGCTGTTGATCATACTCCATCACAACAATCTTTTCCGCATCACCATTCACAAAATCATCATCATCCTCATCACCATCATCAACAACAGCAACAACAATTACAGCCGCAACCACCACCACAGCAGCAGCAGCAGCAGCAACAATCATTACACCATTCTCATCAAAATAATCACAATAGTGCATCGCACAATCATTATGCGGAAAACAATCATAATTCGAATCATAATTTAAGTGGTGGAAGTGGGTCACTTGTTGTAGATCTTGATACAGTGACTCAGGATAGTAAAAAGCATAGAAATGGGTAAGTTAAATAAAATGAAAAATTGAGAATAAATTAAATGATATAAATGAAAAATTATAAATATGTATTTTTAATTATTTTTAATTATTTCAGACCATGTGTAATAAGATCAGGCACCAGAGAAGTTCATAATAAATTGGAGAAAAATCGACGCGCTCATTTGAAAGAGTGTTTCGAATTATTGAAAAAACAATTACCAGCTCAAGATGAAAAAAAATCATCAAATTTATCAATTCTCCATGCTGCAATTAGACACATTCAGGTATATAAATAAACACATTTAAACAAAATTAATTATAATAAACAGAGATACGTACAATGAATAATTTAAAATGTATTTATACGAGCGAGTAAAGTAAATTTGTATTAATGATTTAGAAAATTATGATTGTAATCAATTGAACCTATTATTTGTTTATTTGTTTATATACAATAACAATGATAATACTAAATTACTTATTGAATGTTTAATTAGTAAACTAAACTATACAGGTATTAATTGTAGGCCTTTTTTTGGTTTATGTGTATGGTACGTAACTTTTCTGTCATTAAATTGACATTTAACGATGTTGATCCCATTTTATGATTGTATTCCTAATTCTAAATGTCAAGTGTACATGATGCGTGCCGAGTTTAGATTACAAACTTTGGCGCGCCACGACAATACTCTCATGATCATTTTCACTTTAATATTGTCATTAAATATCCTAATTAGTTTATATTTAAATATGTAGATAAATATACAAATTTAAAACCTGGAAAATTTAATGAATATATATGGGTATTTGATGAGTTTACAGAATTTATCACGTAGACAGGTGTGCTAAAAATTTTTTATTCTTACCCTGGTATCATATTGCTTGAGTGTATATTGAATACGACTTACCAAAAAAGTTAATGCTTTGGTAATTGTAGTAAATAACACGTGTTTTTAATAATTTGTCATATTGTATGATGCGGGTACATTTATTGCCAAATTAAAATATATTTTCATTTGTTCAATATTACAATATGTAATGGCACCCCGCGTTTGTGTCTTATCTTAAATCTAAAATGTATATACTGATATTGGATGAAAGCCAATTATGTCATTGGTCTGTGAAATTATTTTGGAAATCGATCGAATTTTCTTTATCATTTTCATGATGAGATAATTGAATTTATTAATTTTATAGATTTTAATTGAATGTTATTTTGTTATAGGGTCTGAGAAGGAAAGAAAGAGAATATGAGCATGAAATGGAAAAATTAGCGAGGGAAAAAATAGCTGCTCAACAAAGGATAGTTGCTTTGAAAAAAGAATTATCTGCTACGTGGGATCACATTGATTTTAGTACATTATTACAAGAACAAAGTTCTAATGTTGACCCACCAACATCAAAGAATGGTACGTGTAATATTTATTATTGAATAAATATTATCGTCAGTTATTCACGTAAAAATATTTTGTGTTTAATGCAACAGTTACAGAGACAATGGATGTTGATTTAACGGGTTTAGCACGTGGTGGAACTAGATATAGTAGTACAAGCAGTTTAAGCAGTGCTGCAACTGCTAATTCACCACAAAATATACAAACAACAAATACAACATTTTCTATACAAAATCAAGTGGCAACTGCAGCAGTTGTATGTCAAACACAAGGATTAAATCTTGCTCAAAGCTCTAGAGAAAGTCCACCAACTAGCTCTAGTCCTGGTGCGTCAACGCCTAGCATTCCTACACCTGCGCAGGTGAATAAAATTGAAATATTAAAATAATATATATTGTAAATACTTTTGTTGGATAAATAAATAATTTTATTTTATTAAAATTTTAAGGAAAAAGTGACAAATTCACCAACTGTTGTGCAGCAACAACTTCATTTACCAATAAGTGCTCAGATGCTGAATACTAGCCAGGGATTAGCAACCATTGTTCCGACACTTCAACATCTTGGTCCAAATCTCAGAGTAATACCAGGTGATACACGGCAACTTTTGGTAGCTCATACCACAAATGAATCGCGATCATTAACATTGGCTGTTCAAAATTCGTCAGATCAATCTCGGCCACTAATTGCAGTGCAATCCAATACAGGAAGTGAACCAAGACCCGTAGCATTAGTAGTCCATTCATCTGCTGCTAATGACAATAGAGTAACATTTGTTCACTCAAATTTGTCAAATCAAGAGCGACCGGTGGGACTTGCGGTGCAATCATCAGCGAGTGAAGTACGACCAGTAACTTTCGTCCATTCAGGCAATGAGGGACGTTCCTTAGTACTTGCAACACATCCACCACCCCTCAATGTAACTAGTGAGTGTTCATTCATTTGTTTTATTAAATATTTTCAAAATAAATTCTAATGACAATATATTCATTAATTAATTTATTAAATTGTGTTTTTTTTTTCAGCTGCTTCATCGAGAATAAGACCAGTAGATACACAGAGTACACATAAAATGGTTGGTGGTATGACGTTGGTCGGAGGTAATGGGTCTGAACTCACACGGCTTCCAGGCGGCGCTGAGCTCAATATCCTACCTGCAAATGGTGTGTTTCGTTCTGTGAAAGCACAGCCCCTCGCTGTACAAGGAGGTGACTGCCTATATTCACGTGCTTCACATATTTATTCATTCATGTGTATAACTATTCTTATTAATAATCTGTACAATATAAATATTTATTTGAGTGTAAATAATTACAGGATTAACTTTGAGTCATGCAAGTGTATCTTTACAAACATCAACTGGCAAAACGAGCTCATCTGTGATGCAAAATGCTCCGTCCACAGAGAGCATAGCGCATATTGTAGGTCAACATACACCATTATCAGCATTAACACCAATTGTTACACCAATGAGTTGTGTTGTAACGCAAGGTAATCAAGTGACAGCACACATATTGGCGCCTTCTAATCTTACGGGAAAAATGATAACGACACCTATTCTTAAGTCTGTGGGCCAAGTACCACTGATGAATGCTCAGTATCTTAATACGACGACTTTGTTAACAAAGCCAGTTGTAGTTGTCAGTTCACCGTCAAATTCATCGGGTCCATCCACAATTACTTCCACTTCACAGCCTTCCGTGACATCGCAATCAAGTGTCTGACAAAATGGACAGAATATTAGTCAAGTTTGAAATGAGATACGACTATTGCGAGATTCAATTATGTTCACGATTATTGAAAGCATCTATGTGTTCTTCGTGTTGCAAATTGAATTTTACGATCAATTCAATATGCATTAATAATTTTTGTCATTTCATTTTAATTTAAATAGGTTTATTTTATTCTTTTACATTTTAATCCATGGATTATAGGTGAGGAAAGAAAATGTAATTGAACTAGCGCATGGGTGTATATAGCTAAAGTTTTTATCATTTGCCTGATTCGAACAATGTGTCGATCATTAGAGATCGTTTGCTTTCTAATATTGCGCAAGGTACGTCCGATAAATCCGTCACAAAAAAAAATTAAAGAAAAAAAAAACAAAATGAAAGTTTTGCTTTTGTGCATTATGCCGCGCATCATTTTAGTTACTATAAATATATTAAATTACAGCACGAAATATTCAAAAAAGAGTCATTTCAATTATAATTATTAATTTCATCGTTCAAGATGAGAATGGTAATAATGAGAGGCAGCTTAGTTTATTTTTTGTCTGAATGAGATTCAAAGTAATAGAGTTCTTTGTTTGGAAAAAGTCAATATCAATTATGAAATAGAAGAAAATGAAAAAACATTTCCAATTTCAATGGCATTGAGGAGTTATCACGAGTAACATACAGTTCGTATTTATTCCTTGTATTTGTATACAGCAAGAGTTTATAACTGATGTATCTTCAAATTGTTCGATATTTACTTGCAATTATTTCTCTGAATTGCTGTTGGAGCGAATTAGTAATAAATGTTCAGTTTATTTTTTATTTATCTACTGTAAAAAAAACACAACATTTTGACATCGTGTTATTATTAATTAGATGAATATTTTTCAAGGGAACACGAAAATGACCAGGATATTAAATGTGAATAGGTCGTGTATGAGGGTGCGTGTGTGTATGTGTGTGTGTGTGTGTTCGTGATTGTGTGTATTTTGTTTTCCGTAAAATTATGGGGAAAAAAAACAATGAATAAAATATCGCGAGCCATTCATATTTTTCACGTATACATTAGTTATTAGAACGTTTTTGTATAAATGAGACTGACTTTAAATTTCGGCTGTATTTTTATGCTAGTTGAGTTTTTTTTTTCACATAAAAAATCCAAATGGAAAAATCTGAATAGTGAATAAGTCATTGCCTGTGATTTGGAATTTAAAAAAAAAATAAATTCATGATTGGCTCATGTCAGGAGTCTATTTGAACGAAATTTATTAGTGGTCATGTTCTCTTGAAAAAGAAAATTGAAATAATAATAATAATGAAATAATAATAGTAATAATAATGATAATAATAACAGTAATAATAATAAAACAAAAAAAAAAACAAAAAACATACAAACAAAACAAAAAGAAATGTACAGTTTATACGTGTTTATCGTATTGTTGCGTTTGCAGATGACGCATTTGTTATAATTATAAGCTTTGACAATAAGCAGAATGAATTATTGTGGAGCTACTTTCTTCCTCGTTTTTTTTTCCAACTGAAGAAAGGGCAAATTTGTGATTTGTAAAAAATCGAAAGTTCGTAATGGAACATTGTGAATGAGAAAAATATGATTAATCAGTTATCAATTGTCGCTAGTGATTTTGCTTTAAATTAAACAAAATTGTGTTCAACTAATGGCCACAATTAAATGAATAAATTCAATTTATACAAGAGTATTAAAACAATTCACAGACTCTTTTGAGAAAATATAAATATATCATTATTATTTTACATAAATTATTTAATGTATGACAAATTTGTACGCATTCTAAGTGAATCGAACATTTCAACATACTATTTTAGTTTATGAACATATTGATTTTAAAAAAAAGGAATGAATAAAAGATAACCGATAACATTGAGAGAGAGGAAAAAAAATGAATAACAAAAAAGAAAAGATAATTAATACTGAGCTTTTTACAATTATTACATTCTGTTTTGATTGAATTTTCATTCTCGAATCAAGATTTATTAATACAAAAAAAATGTATGAATTTTGGGATGAAACAGCACAGAATTCACACTTGATCCATTCGATGGTTTTACAACTCAATTAATCTGAGAATAATATATTGAATCGAGCCGTAAAATTCAAGTCAAGTTGTAGATGTAAGAAAAGAATCGAAAAAAAAAAAACAAAACAACAGAGCAGATGTATATGCATATACATTATAAATAAATACATGAATAAATATATTTAAGAATAAACGTATCAAAAAATAAATAATAAAAATAAAACAAACGTACTAATAAAAATAAACATGAAAATAAAAGCGATGACGAAATAAAATTATCTAATAAATTCTACTGAGATAAAGTTAAAAATATTTGACGATAATAAGCAACTTTGAAATAATCCCGTTGATTATTTTGTGCATATAAACAATATATTGATGACATAATGATGGAAAAATGCATGATGATAACGGGTAAAAAATATTATCGATTATAACAGTTGGGAGCGCATATGCGAAAAATGTGATACAAATTTAATTCAATGAAATTAATAAATGTGTTAGTGTCTAAGAGAATGGGATAAATTTGATTGAACTGATTGCATATAAGATATTTGTGGTTAATTAATGTCTTCACTAACAATATTTGCGTGCAGATAAATTACCTAATTGTATATAGTAGTACAATGACAGAATGAATCATAAAAATTTAGCATTATATTAATAATGATCAAGTATGAGCGAGGGAGAAACGAGAAACCCAGTGAATATGACAGATTGTAAAAACAAATAATAATAATAATAATAATAATATGGCGAATTGTATAAAATACGCTCAAATAATATTAATTTACATAATCAGTAAATTACTTAAATCCAATTAACAATTAACCAAAATTCCTGAACCAATACAAGTTGGAAATAAATAATTGAATATCATTTATGAGCGTGCAATAAATATATATCGCTTAGGTATATATAAATACACAAATATAAACATGTAAAGTTGTGTATTTATGATAGAGACAGAAGATGATAATGATCATTGTATTTAAAGTCTGCGATAATATTTCGGCATGCTGACTTTTTCATACTTACTAATTTTATTTCATTTTTGTTTTCATCTAATTTTCTTTTTAAATTTATTTCTTGTTTAATTGAAATAATTATTTTAACTGATAAACTCTTGATATCAAAAAATACATGGACGAATTTTTTGTGCTGTTGTGATTTTTACGAGCTACTCTAGATCAAATGATAATTGACGGACAATTAAGTAATTAGAGATTATTTATATGATGAATTGATATATAACTAAATAACGAGCGCGTTATCAAACGTTTAACTGGGACTTTTTCTTTTTTCTTTTTTACAAATTAGTTTGAATGACTGTCTTTTAACATAATTGAGTTGTATAAAAAATTTTCTAACTGATGAAAACAATAATTAGAGAATGAATAACTCATAATTATGCAAATAATTAATGAGTCATTATTTAAAATAAAATGGCTAGTATGATTTTTCATTAATAACTTTTGCTGTACATTAACTTTGTATATTTCTGTAAATAGATAACTTGATTATACTAAACAAGTTTACTTAATATATAAACATTATATATAAATTTTAATGCATATATAAGTATATATAATGTTTATATATGTATTAATTTTATTAAATACAGTGACAGGTTTGTATTTTCATGTGAATATACTTGAAGCCAATCTTGCTGTAATAAAAAAAAAAATGAAATATAAATATTGTGGCATTCAGAGTTCTAAGTACAATATATTTAATATTAATTATCAAGATCATGTGGGATCATCATTGAAAATTTAATTTAATTTCAGGTAAGAATTAAAATGAATTTCATATATTTTTACGTTAGTATATATTCCATTTATTAAAAATATGCACTGCGTTAACATTGCTTATTTCATTACTTTCAGATAGAATAAAGTAAAGTATGACACGTATGACACAATAATTAAATATTGTCTTTCTATTTTTCTTACCCGAAACGATTTCTATTTACTTCAAACATTCCAAAATATATATTTGTTCTATTAGTATGTATAAAAGTACACTTGATTTTATGTAGAGAGACCGGGCCATTTTTAAATTGCTAAGTATTAAGTATGTTGAAAGCGAGATAATTTTTATTACTGCTTGTTTTT
>JAQQBR010000001.1:13232552-13258704 GCA_030347285.1 Microctonus hyperodae
TTTTCATAATATTCAGGATAATAATTGTATATTAAAAATTATCATTAGGTGGCAAGTGAATTGTAGATAATGAATTAAGTATTATGTTGAAGTGAAATCAATCATCATAAATTATAAATCAGTGATATTTAATTTAATAATAGGAAGTGATTTAATGAATTAATATGGGAAATGATTATGATAACTTCCGCATTAATGCTAAGTGCGTGTCAGACATATTCACTGGATTGGACACTCTTTCTTTTGCATTACTACTTGTTGAGAGAGTAATAGTAGTAGAGTGTCCATATTTTATACTTGACCATCTACGGAAATACGTTGAATTCAACAAAAATTCAGCTTTTTTTTTTATAATAGTCGAAAGTTTTAACTACCAAAATAATGTTTGTAATGTCACATTAACTTGAATAATTTTAGAATGTCAATTATAATTGCTTGAAAATTTTCATTGAAAAGATGTAATTAATATAATTGTTAGACAATTTTTCAAAGTATGCAATAAAACAAATTGTATTGTTAAAATAATGATGGTAGAGATAAATATAATTTACTATTTAACACTGAATAATAATTTGACAATAGACTATTGTATATTTATTTGGCACTATTTGATTGAGAAATTCTAACGTAACCGTGACTTTCAATGTGGAACGTCAGAAGTTTACGATGTTTAAGACACTTTCACTTTTTCTCTGTTATGAGATCACTGTTGGAGTGGTGAAAAAAAAAAAGTTTTTCTGAACAAAATTGCCATAAATAAACATGCTCAATAAATAGTAATTTATTATCACTATTAAAAATACCAAAAAAAAAAAATAAATTATCAGCTATATTTTTCTTATTAATATTATAATTTTTCTCATGATTTCAGGAGCAGTATGATAAATAATTAAAAATCATAAAATGCATCACCAAAGTAAAGAGGATAATTAAAAAGCTCTTGTAGAAAGTGAACGACACATAAATGAAAATAAAAGCAAATAAATATGATGTTGAGTGCCGTGGTCGTGGCATCGGCATTGAAAGGTGTAATAGGACTGGTGGGCACTGGCTTTTGGTTAATTCCACTCTTAATAATTGGTCTGTCTTACTATCGTTATGATCAAATTGATCCAGAGAGTCGTGTAATTGATAAACGTCAAATAGAAATTGAATATGATTTTATTATAATTGGTGGTGGATCAGCTGGTGGTGTCGTTGCTAATCGCCTATCTGAAATACCTGAATGGCGTGTTTTACTATTAGAAGCAGGCCCAGATGAAAATGAAATTACAGACGTTCCATCATTGGCTGCATATCTTCAATTATCGAAATTAGATTGGAAATACAAAACCGAACCAACTGGTAAATCGTGTTTGGCAATGAAAAATAATAGATGTAACTGGCCAAGAGGAAAAGTGCTTGGTGGATCCAGTACACTAAATTACATGTTATATGTACGTGGAAATAAATATGATTACGATTATTGGGAGGCTTTGGGCAATCCTGGATGGGGATATGACCAAGCGTTGCATTATTTCAAAAAATCTGAAGACAATCGTAATCCATATTTAAAAAAAAGTCCTTACCACAGCACTGGTGGATATCTCACTGTTCAGGAGTCACCATGGCGTACACCTTTGGTGGTTGCATTTGTTGAAGCTGGCACAGAACTTGGGTATGAAAACCGCGATATAAATGGAGAATATCAAACGGGTTTTATGATTGCTCAAGGTACAATCAGAAGAGGTAGTAGATGTTCTACTGCTAAAGCATTTCTTCGTCCAATTAGATTACGAAATAATTTTCATACAGCTATGAATGCTCATGTGACTAAAATCATTATTGACCCAGTATCAATGAAGGCTATAGCCGTTGAATTTTATCGTAATGGACGTAAACAAATTGTAAAAGCACGAAAAGAAGTTATATTATCAGCTGGTGCAATAAATAGCCCACAGTTATTAATGCTTTCAGGTATTGGACCCAAAGATCATTTGCGTGAATTTGGAATACCAGTTATTATGAATTTGCCAGTTGGAAATAATTTACAAGATCATGTTGGTATGGCCGGTTTAACATTTCTTGTTAATAAACCAGTTGCAATAGTTCAAGATCGTTTACCGGCTGCTTTAGTTACTACTAATTATGTAATCAATGGTCGAGGACCAATGACAACATTAGGTGGCGTAGAAGGTTATGCTTTTATTAACACTAAATATGCTAATGAATCAGGACTTTATCCTGATATACAATTGCATATGGCTCCTGCATCATTAAGCTCAGACGCTGGTGCTCAAGTGAGAAAAGTTCTCAGTTTAACAGACGAAGTTTATGATACAGTATTTCGACCAATAGCTAATAAAGACGCTTGGACAATAATGCCCTTACTTTTGAGACCTAAATCAAGAGGTACAATAAGACTGAAGAGTTCTGATCCATTTAAAGGCCCAGCAATAAATGCTAATTATTTTGATGATCCTACGGATGTAGCTAAACTTGTAGAAGGGACGAAAATTGCTTTGAAAATAAGCGAAGCTAAAGTATTTCGACAGTTTGGTTCTAGATTACATAAAATTAAAATTCCCGGATGTAAACATTTAACATTTGGCTCAGACGAATATTGGGAGTGTCATATTCGACATATTACTATGACAATTTATCATCCAGTTGGTACTGCTAAAATGGGACCGTCTACTGATCCTGAAGCTGTTGTTGATGCTTCATTACGTGTGTATGGTATACAAAATTTACGGGTTATTGATGCGTCTATAATGCCAACTATTTGCAGTGGTAATACCAATGCACCTGTTATAATGATTGCTGAAAAAGGATCAGATCTTATTAAGAATGATTGGCTCGCTGCTGTTTAGTTGAGAATTCCAATTTTATTATGTTGGAATTTTCATCATTAATTTAAGCGTGCCATAAACATTCATATCATGATCTTGGAGAATTGTTATTATTTTAAATATTGTTATGATGTTGAAAGTGCTATTGATCAAAAATCGAATTTATTTAGTGAAACATTTTTATCATTGTTATATATTTTTTTCTATTCTTCTAATTATATTTACTTTTAATAAAAATTTATTTTCATTTTTATATATTTGCAATGTCTTTACTAAGTTATTATCCATTCTTATTCCAAATATAAAATTAAATTTCATTACAAATAATTTCACCTCCTATCATAAAATAATAGCTCGATAATTTTTTATTTTGCTATGATATTTTTAATTTTCATATAGTATTTATATTTAAAGTAAGAATTTCATTCATATATAAATTTATATTTTATTAATTATATAAACGATATTAAAAATTAAATCCAATGTCCATATTTTAAAACTTTTTTTTTTTTCATGAATTCTTTCTCTTTCTTCATGAAATCGATCACAAGTTTTGCAAGATGGATCACTGTATATTCCTCTGACATATATTCACTCATATTTATTTATTTTTTTCTTCTTCCACTTTATTTAATTTCGGGTAGGGATGAAACTAACAAGCAATGGTGAGTACAAGTAACATGAGAAAGTATGCATTTCTCCAGTAGATCTCGAAGTGGAGACAAGTCAAATAAAAATTTTTGTTGAAGCATTAAAACTCAGTGCACTACTCTCATTTTTGTCCCACACTTATTTGGCTCCATCATTAATTTCAGCACTGGAAAACCAGACTCTCCTTCATCCAGACGAACAAAAGATACAAATAAAATAAAACAAGAATGATGCCAACCAGTTTTGAAAGACAACAACTTTGCAATGTCTTTTCAAACACTTTAAGCTGAAAAAAATCACGAAGGTAATGAAACAAAATATTATTGCTTCACGTTTTAACAAAACATTAAATTAATTCTAATAAAAATGTAAATTTTGTTATTCATCAAATATCATAAACAATCTTTAAATATATAAAAATATATAATAAAAGACGATTCTGAATATAAAATTGTTTTCGCAGATATATTCATGATATTTCACTTTTTATTAATAGACTATTGAAGAATAAAATATTATTCAAAGAGAAAGTTTTGCCAATAATTATAATGATAATCCAGATAAATTATCATAATATTATTATTTTATATACATATATCATACATTGATTTATTATTTCATTTTTAAATGTGTAAAAGACATTCTTGTAAATAATTATTAATTATTTTACAGATACAACTAAAAGTTATGTAAGAAAACTGGTATGTTTCTTGTATATATACATTAGTAAATATCACACGTATTATGTGATTTCTCTGCAAGTCTCCAACTTGTAAAAAAAAGTTTGCAATATTTCAATCATTTGTCAGATACAAAGTTCATGTGATTTAAACGTTACTGCTGAATAAATTATTTCACTTCCTTCATTGATGATAACTTTCTTTATCTTAATTTTTATTACATATTTTTACCAATAAAAATGAAGATTAAAAATATAAAAATAATTTTAATCGTGTTTATAATCCAAAGCACAATAATAACAGCAGGAAATAAAAATTTTTTGGAATTACTCAAAAGTTATGGACTCAAAACAACATATGATATTCCAACTGTACCAATTCCAACTCGTGATAAATATGATTTTATCATAATTGGTGCAGGATCTGGTGGTTCAACAGTGGCAAATCGTTTATCAGAAAATTCTTCATGGAATATTTTATTATTAGAAGCTGGTAAACCCGAGGGTATTTTAAATCAAATACCAATATTAGTGAGCAATTTTCAACAAACAGATTACAATTGGGGATATCGTGTTGAACGTCAGGACAATGCATGTTTTGGGATGATAGATCATCGTTGTACATGGCCAAGAGGTAAATCATTGGGTGGAACCAGCACAATAAATTACATGATTCATACAAGAGGAAATAAATTTGACTACGATCTTTGGGCAACATTGGGCAATGATGGATGGTCATATGATGAAGTTCTTCCGTACTTTAAAAAAAGCGAACGATTTAACATTCCAGGTACAATAATTCAACTCATTAATAAATTTTATGATATGATATAAATCATCCAATATCAAAACAAAAATTGAATTTAAATAATAAACATTATTTTTTGTTCAGGATCTTACAATGTGTCTTATCATGGTAAAAATGGTTATTTATGTGTGGAACATGTTCCGTATCACTCACCATTGGCTACAGAATTTTTATTAGCCGGTGAACAATTAGGATGGAAAATTGTTGATTATAATGGACGACAACAAATTGGATTTTCATATATTCAAGTTAATATGGATAGAGGTGCTCGATGTAGTGCTTCAAAAGCTTATCTCAGATTGAAGAGAAATAACTTTGATATTATGACTGAAGCAAGAGTAATAAAAGTACTTATTGACGATAACAAACGTGCTTATGGTGTTGAATATATCAAAGATGGAGCAAGACGACGTGTATATGCAACAAAAGAAATTATTTTATCTGCTGGCACAATTGATTCAGCTAAATTACTAATGCTTTCGGGTATAGGTCCCAAAGGACATTTAAATGAATTAGGAATAAATGTCATTAAAGATGCTCCAGTTGGTTATAATTTATATGAGCACATTGGATTTCTTGGTTTAACATTTATGGTTAATTCCAGCGTGACACTATTGCAAAATCAATTACTTACACCCAAATTTGCTTTACAATACATCACTAATAGAAGTGGAATTTTATCTATACCTGGTGGTGCAGAAGCACTGGCATTTATCAAGACAAAATATGCCATTGATTCACGGCCAGATTTAGAATTACTTTTTGTCTCAGGTTCACTTCATTCAGACAATGGTATTGCTGTGAGAAAAGGCCATGGGATCACAGATGAAGTTTATAATACAGTTTTCAAGCCAATTGAAAATCAGGATGCATGGTCAATTTGGCCAATTATGCAACAGCCAAGAAGTCTTGGTCGTATAAAACTTAAATCCAAAAATCCATTTGACAATCCTATTATTCAACCAAATTTCTTTCATCATCCAGCTGATATTGAAATTATATTAGAAGGAATTAAATATGCAATAAGAATTGCTGCTAGTGAACCATTCCAAAAATACGGCAGTCGTTTACATGATATAAAAATTCCTGGATGTGTATCATTTGAATTTGCAAGCGATGATTATTTTCGTTGTGCAATACAACATTTACCATCGATGATGAATCATGAAATAGGAACAGTTAAAATGGGTCCAGTTAGTGATCCAAGTGCTGTAGTTGATCCACAATTACGAGTTCACGGTGTCAATAACTTGCGAGTAATCGATGCTTCAATTATGCCAACTATGCCCATTGGTCATGTTAATGCTGGAATTTATATGATAGGCGAAAAAGGCGCCGATATGATTAAACAAACTTGGACAGGTTTATAATATTAAATATCTCTATTTAATACACAAAATGTCTTTGTAGTAAATTCAAATCAATTAAATTGTCATTACTCGTGTGGCAACATTTACTGATAAGACAGTCTCAATAAAATTATCTCCATCCATCAGCATTTTTTTTTTTGTAAGTACACAATAAAGTCGACAATTCAAAATAAATTATTACATTCCTGTGATTTATTTATCATGATAGTGCAACGCCAACAATGTGGGGTCTTGAAAATCTTTCTAGGAAAATTACCGAGTCAGATATACTATCAACTTGGATAAAAATTTTTCTAGCATGACGTCATTTGTTGCATCACATAATAATGATATTTACATAAGTAAAATGATAAAAATAATAATGAGAATATTTATATTCAACATGAACTCAGGAGAAAAAAAAATGGTTACATGAAACGCAATTGGAATTCTCAATTTAATAATATAGGTAACATTATTATTATATGTGATATAAATATAAATGCATCAATCATCATCTTAAATACCAGATTACACATAAAACCGGTAAACTATGTGAATAACCTCGAAATTTAACACATCGCAAAAAATGTCTATTTGCGATGCCATATTATACATATTGCAATTTGTTTCTTTGCTGAAGACATAATGGAATGTTTAGAATTATATTTTTGATTCGAATAATTGTGAAAATATTATATAAATTCAAATGATTGAGGGTACAAGCTTACCTGATACTACGAGCGCTTCATTTGGGCCACAAGTGTGAACGTTCCCCATGGCCGATAAATAATTATTTTAAATTGACTTTTAGAAGAATAATTTATAGATTAAGAGCTATAAAATATCACTCTAGGCACGCACGAATAAATAATTTACACAATTTTCGTTATAATTGACATTAACTAGCTCTAATGTCAATGAAGCAGTCAACTAGGTATATACACTATACACACACGCACTATACTCATAAGTATATATATATATAGAATAAATGTTCGTTTTTTTTTCTTTTTTAAATAGACAAGATCGAGGACACCAACACGAATACGACAGCTACTCTTTTTATTTCGAGTTATTACTAGAGTTACTATCGTTACTATCATCTAATGCTATGCACAAACTATTTTATATTATGGTGTGTGTATAAGTATGTAATAATTATGTCATTAAATATAGCATGAATATAGATGTGTAATCATGCACAATTCCAGTCATGGCTGATTGATTGCGCGCGCAAGTATGGCGTTTTGGCTTTTATCATAAGTGTTTTTTTTTTTATATAAAGTTATTGATATAGTTAGGTGTTACGATACTAAAACTGTTTTCTAATTGGTTCTGCATTGAATGAGAGAGGCAGATGTGTGTGTGCGAGAGATATAGAAGATATAAGAGAGATATAGGCATGGACGAAACTGCCATCTGAAGTTGAGATATTGAACTTTGAATAGAAATATATGTATGTTATATAAGATATATTTTTAGGATGTTTCCTTTCTTGTTGATATATAATTAATGATAAATAGAAATTCAAACAAATGTTTGGAGATTCGTAATCTAAAAAAGTTATCGACATATAACCTCAAAAGGTGACGCTTGTTATGTGAATTGGCGACATAATTTGAATCAATTATGAACAAAAAATACGTTGTTTTATGATTAGTTTGTATTATTGGTATGTACTGTAGAAAAAACATTTGAAAATATAATTTTTTCATTTTACATTATCATTGAGTATTACAATTCATACACCATGTGTCCAATAACAATGTTGATGTAATTGTTACGAAAAAAAAAAAGGAAGAGAAAAACAAGTATGAATACTCCACAGTCGAATAAGAAAAAAAGTCGAAGTAGAATGGGTGGACAACATGAATCTGTGGCAAATGCTGGTACAGAATCACTCACTCCCCAAGAAGCCACACGTTTTGTCTTGGTATAAACAAATTTTTATTTCCAATACTTTCAACATATAATGCACTATGAATACAATGAAATTTATATTTATATTGATATTTTTTTGCAATAAATATAATAGGTGACACCATCCAATGACGACATGAATAAACCTGTAAGAATAGGCATCAACGACAGTATTTCAATTGTATCTATGGATAAAGCTGATGAAAAAAAAGGAAACAATACTATGCATGAAAAGGATAAAGAAGATAAAGTGATATTGAGCTCATTACCTGTTGCAATAGTAAGAGAATTATCTGGCTATGAACAACAAATTGGAGAAGCAGAGCCGCTACCAAATTCTTATGTCAGATTTATGGAAAGAAGCGGCGAAGAGCTTGATGGTGAATTGAACGTTGTAAATATATACATTAGAGAGTTGTTGGTGTATATTAATTAATTCATTAATTAATATGTATATGAATATTTATTTATTTGTTTATTTTTAGGTGAAGTTGAGTATGATTTGGATGAAGAAGATTCCGCATGGTTAGCATTGGTTAATGATCGACGAGTGTCATCCAGTTTACCACCAATGCAACCTGATACATTTGAATTGTTGATGGATCGACTAGAGAAAGAATCATACTTTCAACAACAGAGTAATGGAGGTGGTGGCATAGCCGCTGATGAGGATGCAGTCTGTTGCATTTGTATGGATGGTGAATGTCAAAATAGCAATGCCATATTATTTTGCGATATGTGCAATCTTGCTGTGCACCAAGATTGCTATGGTGTACCATACATTCCGGAAGGACAATGGTTATGTAGGAGATGTTTACAGAGTCCATCAAGAGCAGTTGATTGTGTATTGTGTCCGAATAGAGGTGGGGCATTTAAGCAAACTGATAGACCAGCAACTTGGGCGCACGTTGTATGTGCATTGTGGATCCCCGAGGTGCGATTTGCCAATACAGTTTTCCTTGAACCCATTGACAGTATTGAAAGTATACCAGCTGCACGATGGAAGCTCACATGTTGTGTCTGCAAACGTCGCAGTGTCGGTGCTTGTATACAATGTCACAAAAGTAATTGTTATGCTGCATTTCATGTGACATGTGCACAACAAGCTGGATTATGTATGCGAATGCGTACTGTACAACCCACTAATGGTGAGCCCATGTTGGTGCAAAAAACCGCATACTGTGAAACACACACTCCATTGGATTATCAACCCTCTACTAATCCAGCTGATGCCCGACGACGTGCGATTGCTAATAAAAAAAGCTCGTCTGCTCCAGTTATTTCTATACCAACAATACCGCCTGAACGAATTCGTGAAATCGCCAGTTTAGCAGAGGGTTTACCAAAACGCAGTCAGCTCATTCAACGTTTGATAGCATATTGGACATTAAAACGACAGCATAGAAATGGTGTACCACTTTTACGACGTCTTCAAAGTTCTCATCCTCATTCACGTGCGCCTATTGGTGGAAATTCACCTGCACCTGATAGTGAAATGCGCGGAGAACTTTATCGACAATTAAAATATTGGCAATGTCTCAGACAAGATTTAGAACGTGCACGATTATTGTGTGAACTCGTTCGTAAACGGGAAAAATTGAAGAAAGAACTATTCAAAGTGTAAGTTATCAATTTATTTCTTGTATTTTAATTAAATATATACAAAACAATTTTAAGTATTGGTAATCAATTTTACTTTTCAGCAAAGAGAAATGCATGTGGTTCGAGCTGAGACCTTTGGAAAGCGTATTACAAACTCTATTAGAAGCCATAAAGTCTAAAGATACTAATGACGTATTTGGCCAACCAGTTAATACTATTGAAGTTCCCGATTACCTTGATATCGTTTCACAACCCATGGATTTGTCCACTATGGAAGCTAAAATTGAGAAACAAGAATATGATCATTTATCGGCATTCCAATCAGATTTTAATTTAATGGTCAACAATTGTCTCGCTTATAATCGTAAAGATACCATGTTTTATCGAGCGGGCTTGAAAATGCGAGAACAAGGCGGTACATTGATTGAAAATGTTCGTAAAGATTATCCTGAACTTGATCAAGTATCTCAAGTTGATGTAGTTGCTACAAAATCACGAAAGCGCGAACGTACTCATCGTAATCGCAATGAATCCGAGTCACAAACGACTGAGCGTGAAATTAGCGGTGGTGTAAATCGTCGTACAGCCGTATTATTCACGCGAAAAGCTAAAGCTCGCGCCGGTAAAGGCGGACAACAAATTGGAAATGATGCTGATCAAAAAAAGCAAGCTGATAGTTTTCGTGTATATCGGAGTGGTGGAATTGACAGTGATATTGGTGAGGAAGAGAGTCAATCATCAAGTTGTAGTAGTTGTTCTACCAGTAGATCTACGACACCAGAGCCTGATGAATCCGCTGATGCCGATGATGATAAATTTGGCGAGAAAGATGATGAGGTGATAGAGAATGTTGAAACTCAACAAATAACAAAGAGAACAAAGAATAGTGTTGAAGAGATTAAACCAGCTGAGGAAAATCGATTGGCAGCTCTGCAACTTGTATGGGCTAAGTGTCGCGGTTATCCATGGTATCCAGCATTGATAATTGATCCTAATACTCCACGTGGCACCATTCATAAAGGTGTACCTATTCCTGCGCCACCAGACGATGTACTAGCACTTGCAGTCAATTATAAAGATCCTATATTTCTTGTTCTATTTTTTGATACGAAACGTACTTGGTAATTATTCTCCAAACTCTGTTTATTCTTTCGTATTGTTATTGTAATTTTGATAAATTTATTTGTCATTACAGGCAGTGGTTACCTGGAGAAAAATTGGAAAAACTTGGTGTATCGCAAGCTCTTGATGAAGCTAAATTAATTGAATCACGAAAGCCAGCTGACCGCAAAGCTGTCAAAAAAGCATATCAAGAAGCGTTGCATTATCGTAAGCAAACACACAATGTAGCGATTAATACAGTCTCGCCATTGTAAATGGCAATATTTAATTTCAATATACAACAAATAAATTATCAATAATGTCTTTTCTAAAATCAAAATGTAATTTTTTACATTCAAATAAAAACGAACAAATGGTAAAAGCATTTTATTTCCAAGAATATATTTGTGTAAATAAGATTTCTTTTGGTTTTATAAATTTAGTAACAGATATAAAATTATTGTTTTTTTATAATTTGAGGTTTGAAATCCGGTTTAATAGCTTCTTGTAATTCTCGAGCATACATATCTAATCTCTGAGTCATCTGCAAAAATTAATTACAATTTATTGAATATTCTAAAATTAAAAACTTTTTATTCGCTAGTGAGAATTTATAATATTTACCCGAAATCCCCATTGATCTTTTGCTTCACGACATTTATCCAAATCCAATTCAACAATTAGTACACCATCCTTTGTTCTATTTAATCCCGGCGTACGACTACCATCAGGTGCTGTTACATAGCTCGATCCATAAAAATGGCCAAAGTCATGATGTGCTGGTTTACCATCACCTGACGTAAATTCATTTGGAAAATATTCAATTCCAACGCGATTAATTGCACACGTATAATAACTATTCGCTATTGCTGCACAACGAGCTTCAATAGGCCATAGTGGCTCAGACAATTCTCCAACAGTAGCTGATGGATTGAATACAATCTACAATAATTGAAAACAAATTAATAATTATATTGATTTCCAAAAAATCATGAATACATATATGAAATTATTTTCTACCTCAGCACCATTTATTCCAAACATGGTCCAATTGAGAGGATGATGACGACCATAGCAAATGTTTATAGCTATTCGACCATAGCAAGTATCAAATACTGGATGTCCAGTGTGGCCCTCCATATAATAAGTTGATTCATTAAAATCACCGACTCTAGGTATATGATTTTTACGATGTTTTCCCAATACTTGACCATCGACATCAATCACCACAGCTGTATTCCATAAAGTGTCTCCGTGATCAACATCTCTTTCCAAAATAGGTGAAATAATTATCATTTTGTATTTACGGGCGAATTCAGATAAAAATACTGTTGTCGGTCCTGTTTCAGCACTTTCAGAAAATTCAACCCAAGGATATTTCTCCCTTGTACAAAATGCAAATGGCATTGCTAGAAAAATTTATTTATATGATTATATTTGATTCGATATAAAATTAATTATTTGAATTGTTGAAGTAATTCAATAAAAAACATTGAATTTATTTTGTATACTAACTCCATGCTTCTTGCAAGCATAATATATTGACATTATGATCAGCAGCGATTTGTATATAATTTCCAATTTTATTATATATCGCTTGTTTTTGATCAATTATTAAATTGGTTGTTGATAGAACGATTGAATTTTGAATCAATCCTACGATAACTGTTCGTCTAGAATTAATTTTTTTGCATTCAGATTTTGTTACTAGTGAACATTTCATCACTTGATAATCTTCGTTTGAAACATCTCCGATCGGGCTAAATATAATAATTTGCATTAATTTTCATTTTTATATAAATTATTAATATAAATCAATTGTCATATAATATACTTATGGATTAATTGGTAATCACCCGTAATTTCTTCCATATAAAATTGTTTGCACTCGTTTCAAATCCTCAGCTGGAAGATGTTTCTCCAATATTTCATCAATATTAAAGTTCTCCATTATTTAATTAATTATTTACAAATTCAAAAAGTCATTAAGCCCTGCAAACTGTCATTAATAAATTTATAATTATTGTTGTGTGTAATAGAATATTATTTTATAAATATCTAACCTCTTTTATATGATTTTTCTTATCTCCAAAATCTAGACTCCAAAGTCCAGATTAACATCAGTAATTACATAAAATTAGGTCAAGTGGATCATATATTTAATACCCTTTCTCTATTTGCTTTTTATATTTGAAAAAAAAATAATATAAAATGTAAAATCAAAAATGTCGTTAAAGTAGTTAACGGCATTATCTACTTATATCTACATCCAAATGAAAACGAGAAAAAAAAACGCGGGAACTTCAAAATTGTATTGTAAAAAGTTGAATAAAATTATTAGCAATATAAATATCAGTTAATAAATAAATGAAAGAGTTGAAAGTAAATTGGGAATAATTAAAAAATAGAATTTCATGTGTTAGATGTTTAAAGTGAAAATGTATGGTGGAATTTTACAGACACACGTGATGAAAAAAAAAACTATACAATGGGCGACAAGTCGAGTTCTTGATTGAGTTCAATCGGTTTAATGGTGCACGGTGGAGCGTGGTAGAGTCTTTTCCACGTTTTTCATTTTGACAGGTATTTTCATCGATATTATTCAAAATTTAATCTACTTCATTTATTAATAATTAATAGACTTTTATCATTTCAGCCGAAATAATCTTTACGAAATTATGATATTACATAAACATATGTTTGAAGCATGCTTAATACTCGATATTTTAGGTTAGAATCACCATCTGCCTGTACAATGAACTAGAAATATTTACACATTACTTTACAAAATATTACATTGTATAAAGTTAATAATATTATTGTCATTATTGTAATTAATAATGCAATGTTCGATTAAATTTTAAATAATAATTTATTAATATGTTCACTAAATTGCATTATTGTGCTGTTTTATTTTTAGGTGGGGCTTGGAAGCCTAAAAAGAGTATATCATCATGCCGCCAAAAAAATCTATGGAGGAAACCGATAGGTTGACTAGAATTGCTATTGTCAACTCAGATAAATGTAAACCCAAAAGATGCCGACAAGAATGCAAAAGATCGTGCCCAGTTGTGAGAATGGGAAAACTCTGCATAGAAGTTACTCCTAACACCAAGATTGCATCTATATCTGAAGAATTATGCATTGGATGTGGTATTTGTGTAAAAGTACGTTTGTATTATATAATTATTGAGTTAAATAACTTAGAACAACGAATAATTCATTATTAATTTAATTAATTAATTGTAGAAATGCCCTTTTGAAGCGATATCCATTATCAATCTTCCCAGTAATTTGGAAAAAGAAACAACTCACAGATATTCGAAGAATTCCTTCAAATTGCATCGACTGCCAATTCCTCGACCTGGCGAAGTTTTGGGATTAGTTGGAACGAATGGTATTGGAAAATCTACAGCATTGAAAATCTTAGCCGGAAAACAAAAACCGAATTTGGGACGTTTTGTTGATCCACCTGATTGGACAGAAATCCTAAGTCACTTCAGGGGTAGTGAACTTCAAAATTATTTTACCAAGATATTGGAGGATGATTTGAAAGCTTTGATAAAGCCTCAGTATGTTGATCAAATTCCAAAAGCAGTTAAAGGCACAGTTCAACAATTATTAGATAAAAAAGACGAATGCAAAAAGCAAACAGAGATTTGCCGTATGCTTGATTTAACCCATATTCGTGATCGTGGAATTGAAGCATTGTCCGGTGGTGAATTGCAGAGATTTGCTTGCGCTATGGTGTGTATTCAGGATGGTGACATTTTTATGTTTGACGAACCATCTTCGTATCTGGATGTTAAACAACGATTAAACGCTGCTGTAACCATTCGATCACTCATACATCCAGATAAATTTATTATCGTTGTTGAACACGATTTGTCAGTGTTGGACTATTTATCTGATTTCATATGTTGCTTATATGGTGTACCAGGTGCATATGGAGTTGTAACTATGCCGTTCTCTGTACGAGAAGGTATCAATATTTTCCTGGATGGTTTTGTCCCAACAGAAAATCTTCGTTTCCGTGAGGAATCACTTGTCTTTAAAGTAGCTGAAAGTGCAACAGAGGAGGAAGTTAAACGTATGAATCACTATGAATATCCAGCTATGAAGAAAACAATGGGTTCATTTTCATTAATTGTTGAGAAGGGACAATTTACGGATTCTGAAATTCTCGTGCTCCTTGGTGAAAATGGAACAGGAAAAACAACATTTATCAGATTATTAGCTGGTAATATTCAACCTGATGAAGGTTCTGGATCGATCCCCGTGTTACATATTAGTTACAAACCTCAAAAAATTAGCCCCAAGTCCCAGGGAATTGTTAGACAACTGTTGCATGATAAAATTCGCGATGCATATGTACATCCTCAATTTATAACTGATGTAATGAAACCTCTAAAAATCGATGATATTATGGATCAAGAGGTACAAAATTTATCTGGAGGTGAATTGCAACGTGTTGCATTGGCACTTTGTCTTGGTAAACCAGCTGATGTTTATCTTATTGATGAACCGTCAGCTTATTTGGATTCTGAACAACGTCTCGTTGCTGCAAAAGTTATTAAAAGGTATATTATAAAATAGCATACATATAATATATAATTTTGTACTTTAAATCATTTAATAATTATGAATTAAATTTTACAGATTTATTCTCCATGCAAAGAAGACCGGATTTGTCGTAGAGCACGATTTTATAATGGCTACTTATTTGGCCGATCGTGTTATTGTATTCTCGGGTATTCCATCGATGAGTACAACTGCACACAGTCCACAATCATTGCTAAATGGTATGAATCGTTTCTTGGAGCTACTTGGCATCACTTTCCGTAGAGATCCTAATAATTTCCGACCACGAATCAACAAAAACCAATCAGTAAAGGTACAGCTATTTTTTTTTTTTTGCTACATTATATTCTTAATAAATTCATTGTCGATTTGTTACTAATTATTTTTTTTTTTTTTATACGCATTAAAACAGGACTTGGATCAAAAACGTGCGGGGCAATATTTCTTCCTTGAAGAATAAATATTTAATGAAATAATTGAATTTAATCGCATTATTGTACATTTATTGCGATGCCAATATTCGGATATTGGGTATTGGATTATATGGGAGAATGTAATACCTATGGATAAATTGCTGGCGATTGGAGAATGAGAAGGAAATTTGAAATAAAAAAATTAATCGAAACTTTTATTTATACATGATTCATTCACATAACCGGTTTATTTTTTTCTCTCTTTCATCTACAATCAAACTTTCAATCTAACTATAACAATAAATACTGTAAACATGGATACATTTCTTCTTAATAAATTACGATATTACGTAAAATTGCATAAAAATGATAACAACTTTTACATTTATCATACATCACACTTTCACAGCGGTGTTTTAGAAGCATGTATCGTATATTATACACGTACAATTATACATATTTTTCAATATCAACAGCTTCACAAAATGAAATACACAAATAACTAACATAATTTAAACAATAAGATGAGAAACATCGACGGTGTATGCTGCAGGCGACAGTCTCAAATCATCCAAACGCGTCGTGGAACGTTGTCGTATATCACTATCACCAGGCCAAGCGCGTCCAGGACTTCGTGGTGTGATACTAGATCTTGCCACTGAATCAACTGCTAAACTCACAGTTGTTGGATCATTTAAACCATTACCGGTAATTCTCTGTTGAGCTGGCATTGAGGCACGCAATGTTTTACGTTTTTCAATAGCACCTCGCCATTTTTCAGCTGCATGTCTGGCTAATTCTAATTTTTTTTGCTTTTTTATTTGATGCTTTTTATATGCCATCTCAATAATTATTAATCCAATCCCACCGACAATTCCAATTCCAACAAGAATAAATACTCCAGCCATATTTTCTAGACCCAGTGTATTTGGTGCTTTCTCAAATTGTTCACACTGCTGAATATTGCCTTGTAATATCCAATTTTTATCAAGTATTTCCATAAAACCACCTTGAAAAATTTTTTTACATTAAAAATACCAATAACAATATTTCAAATTAATACATTAAACAATATCGTACTTTCGTGAAAGTCTAAAATAGCAAGCGTTACAGCATCAGCCCATGGTGATCCTTTTTGCAATCCAATACCGTATCCACTTCTACCAAATAATTCACCAGCTGTTACTAATTCACAATCTTTGGCAGCTTCAAATTCCAATCGTGAACTGTCCCATATAAAAGCCATAAGTTTGCCAATTTTAACATCATGTATTGCATCCTCAACAGTATCATAATTATTAGCCTCCATTGTTCGATACATATTTGATAGTTCAACTTGTCGTCTAAAATACATATCAACGGCAGATCCTTTCACTGTAGCGCATGTTAAATTTTCCATTGTATTTCTCAGCTAAGTAAAAAGTAAATTTTTAACAATATGAAAATATCCAAATAATACAATTACTGTATACAAAAAATTTTAATAAAAGAATAGTTGATAAATAACCCAAAAAAAAAAACATACTCACTCGTGCATCATTAATACCAGTTAATTTAGTTTTCGGTCTTTCCAACACGAGGAAAGCAGCTAAATTAGCAGTGTATGATGCAACAATAATCATTGCGAAGCCAGCCCAAACCATCCCTAAAACACGAGCTGAAAAGCTCCTTGGTGTACCTTCCCCAATGCCGCTATTCAACAGGACACCCCAAGCGAACCATACGGCGCTGGAAAGGTTGAGTGCATCTTCCTCGGTACCGTCAGTGTTAGCCAGCTTGAACCTCCCGAAAGGTGAAAACCGGTCGAGGAGGTACAGGACAAGCGCCACCACGTGCACCGACACCATTACCAAGATCCACAGGGTGTTGCTGAAGGGTTGAAGGAAAGATACCAACGTTGATGATCTAGACGGCTTTAATAATATTTCCAATATTTATCAATAATAATTATCTGTAATTTAAATTTATTTAACAAATAATTTTTCATACCTTTTTTTCAAGAATGGTGATGCCTTGATATTTAAAAGGTTTGCTGAATTCAATAAATTCAGCCCGTTCAGGATTGATTGTCAATGGTGCAACAATCATGTCTGCTCTTTCATTAACTAACTCACCAATCAATCCAGTCCATTCTTTTTTTCCACCAACTAAACATTAAAATAAAAATAAATTTATAATTAATTTTTCATAATTTCCAATTATTATTTAAATGATATAACTTACTGCTACTATTTCTTATCATATAACTTCCAAATTGACCATCAGGAGAGAGTGCAAGACTGTAAGTGAAATTAATCATCTTGGAGAGTTCTTTAAGTAAATCAATGCAATATCCCTTGCAGCAATATAATTTTGTAACTGAAATAAACAATGAGATGTAAAAATTATTGAAGATATAATTTAATTGGAATAATTACCATCATGCTCAGAGGTATTGAAATGAGGACAAGGTATTTCATCTTGTCCACACTCCTCACTGTCTGTTGATCGAACGTATACAAAAGGTTTTTCCTCTATCGTTAATACTTTTAAATGTGTTGGAATCATAAAACCCTCTGGTTTAGTTACTAAACGTCCTGGCCATGTAATTGTAGTTTCATTGACACTTAATCTCATCTTTTGAGTATCCTAACAAAAATTTATTTAATAATAATCTTTTATTCAAGTACTTGATATTTTATTTAGCCTGAATTATAAAAAATTTACTGGTGAATAAACATATTGTCCAACAGAAACTTTATTTCTGTAATCCTTGATATTGACAATATCATATTCAGCGAATATTCGATCTCCATTGTCATCAAAAGCAACTCTGCCTGTGGCACCTTTTTGAAGAACTTGCTTGCGAATAAATCCAAATAATTCTTTGCCCGTTTCCCAAATAGATCCAGAATTATCACAATCTTTTGGAGCGTCCGTTATTGCCATTGTCTCATTCATTTCGCGTAAAGCAGATACAAGAACATACCTAAATGAAAAAAAAGAAAAAAAAAAAAAAAAAAAAAAGAATTACAAAATATTTTCCAACTATCTGGCACAATTTAAAAACAAATTCAACTCATAATGTTTACGAGAGAATAATACTCACAGGCTATCGGTAATGTGGGCTTTCTCATCGGTGGAATTGATGAGTTTTAACCCAAGAAGTCCTTCAGGTGCATTAGGAGCATCCAAGGCTTGTTCAGTGACTATCCAAACGTAACCTGCGCCAGTCATGTTCAACGCTGCAGCGTCACGAAAAATTACTTCAGCATCCGTTTGACTGTACGAAATTAATAACCCAAATATTAAACTTTACATTTCCATAAAACAAAAAAAAATTAATGTATAACTTATTAATTATCACTTATATTATTTATTTTCTGATTGAATAAATACCTTGCATACATGAGACAAACTCGGGCCTGGGCATTTTTCATTTCTATCAATTGATGAACAAAATTTTCAAGACCTGGCTCAAACTCAATCACAGATTCAACCTGTTTATTTTTTTTTTGAAGAAAAAAAAAGAATATTATTAAATTAATAATTTAAAACTGAATTATACATAATTATATTTAAATTCATACTAAAATAAATAGATTTGTATTTTTGTGTGCACATATATCATTATTATATTGTTATATTGTGTTTACATACCATGCACAAATAACATTCCAGCTATCAATGCTTTTTTTTCGATTTTGTTTCTTTACTTTATTCCAATCCAAACAAGTATTTATCAAACTAATTGGCGATTTGTATGAGTGACAATCATGATATACTTACGTTTCTCATATGAAATTCTGATCATTATCATGGACATACAAGTGTGCAAACAGTGGAAGGACAATTGCGAAGAACAATTTTGTATGTATAGAGCTGTCAATATGCAATTTTAATTTACATATTGAACAATGAGAAAACACACGCATCACTATGGCACGTGCAAATTAAATAACAAACTAGTACAAGGGGAAAAGAATAATCCAAGATGGATATTTTTTTGTTGCTTTTGTTTGATAGAGAGTGTGCAATAGAGATCATTGGAGAAAACAGCTCGTTCTCTCGGTTGCCAGATTTGAATTGACGATGAACCAGAGAGTGAGATAAAGGCAGAGGATGAGTAATTTATCGATACCTTTGGGATAAATTTGGATTCGCTACACAGAAGCGTGCACACGAGCTAATGACACACACGAATTGAATAGGACGACGAGTATTTCATGTATTGTTGATGCGTGCGAAGTAGATTGCACAACCCACATGTACTTTGATCTCCACGTCGTCCTCGAGGCTCTGTGATGTCGTCTGGAATCGTCCAAGCAACGCACGTCCATCTGTATCTGAGCTGTGGATGAAGATCACCTTCATGTAGTTAAAATGCTTCAAAAGTTCAACCCAAACGTCTGCTTGATGAGAATAAGGAGGCACGGTTCTTAAAAAAGACACGTGAATGTTCTAAAAAAAAAGAGAATAAAAAAATTCATAAGCAAACAATTTTAAAATAAATAAATATAATCAATTAATTTATTGGCAATGTGATGTATTAAAAAGGAATTATTTATTTATACCTTATCAGAAAATGCTGAGTCTCGAGATGAAATACCAATTACTGGAATGTGATAAAAGCCACTAGTGTATGATACAGCAGCTGGAGATAAATCACCAGTTAAAGGATGGGAAACAACAACTGCATAAACTCTCTCAGCAATAAGAGATTTGCAAACACTTAATGCAGTCCTAATTGGATTTGAATCCATTCCAATGACTGTATGATAGAAGACAACACCTCGATTCACATATTGAAGATCAAAATTAAGATTCTAGAAATAATAAATAGTCTCGTTATAAATTATATACATCATTAATTAGTTAATTAATATTATGTGTGTTATTTTACCTCAATTGTTTGTTTAAAGTGTACTCGACTTGCATTATTAGACAGTACACCACCAATTTTATATGAAGTAGGATTACCAGCAATACCATGAGATAATCTTGGTGCAATTAGGAAGATGAGAATAAGGCTTGTCATCTTATTATATTGTTTCATTGTGCTTAATGTACATTTAATATTTGAAGAAATTGTTTTGTTCTTCGGGACTGCCACAGCCCGAGTGTCATATAAGATCAGATACAACCTCATCCTATTCATTGATCCAGTTGGGATGCTGCGCATTGGCGCACAAGCAATGCTGGATCATTTATTTGGGGCGTTGAGGTATTATAAATCAGAACAATTTTGTTTTGTATACAATATAGCAGATTATAGCTGATTCTATGACTATAATGAAAGAATTAATATGAATAGAGATTTTTCCAGTTGGTTTTAATCCTATTCTTAATTTATTCCTGGTTCATGTGTATAGGAACAAATTTATAGTAAATTAATTATATGAATTTAAGTTTGAATTGAATCAGATAAAAAGGATTGATTTGAATCAGAAAAGAATGAAACCAAAGGTTTGATTAGTCTTTATAAATAACAACGTTATCATTTATCAACGGGAAAAGAGAATTTCGCAATATTGATAAATAATTATTGCCAGTTGATAAGAATATACAATGTAGATGTAGAATAAATATTCATAGCAAGATATATATACATAAAGAACAAAATTTATTAATTATTTAAAATGATTACAGAATTTCATTAGTTGCATCATAACCTCAAATTTCAATGGCAAAATATATTTGCTAAATATAAATACAGGAATTTTAAATAAATAAAATTAAGACATTATATATTTTTCGTAAATAATTTGAATCAAATTCTTTTAAATATTATAAATTTCTCCCCAATTAAATTCATTTTTGTTTATAGGAATATTTCTCATTATCAAATCATTTTTCATATTTTGAAATATCAATATATCATCTATCTTTGCTTTTATCTTTTATTTATCAATTGATAAATAAATTAAATTTATGAAAAAAACAAAAAACTTTAAATGATACGCGCGTGCAGTCTGGCGGTATATTTCAGAACTACTCAACAAAGTAATATGCGTGTCCCTGTTTTATATATCTATATATATACAATACATTGAGGAGTGAGAAGAATCGAACGATGTTTGAATATTTAATTAATTAAAGATATGAACACGTGACTGATATATACAAGTTTATATAGATCATAACCCGGTCATTTATTTATTTATTTTTCTTTTTTGTATTTCAGCGTTAGCTCTATCGACATTGTCAGAAAATCGACTAGTGTTGGTCGTCGGGTGATACCTCTTAACTACGGACATAGGAGCAGTACATACATATTTGCCAATAAATCTATGTGCATAAATAGTATAGAAGCATATGTATATGATTGGAATCAGTAACTGGACTGTAATGAAATAGAGGAAGTGAAAAAATACTCGATATCAATGAATCAATTAATTGACTTTGAAATAATTAACCAGTCGAGCAAGTAAAACGAAAGGAGAAAGGTCAATCGTTGCAATTTAATCAATAAATAAGCAGCTACATTCACCAAATTTCTGTTTATTCATTCTCAAAATATATATCCGTTGATATGTATTTATATATTTATTTGTTGATAAACCTGTGATTGATTTAGTTATTTAATTTTGTAATCAATGAAAAAGTATATTATAAACTTGAGAAGTTTATTGTGAAAATGAAAATTATACAGATGATTGAGTTGAATGCTAATGAAATTGAGCATTAATACAGTTTTAACTGTGGAATAATTATTTATTTAGATTGATAAATAAAGAAAAATATTAATAATGGGTTTAAATGATTTAGTTTATTGGTATGTTATTTAATTTGTTATTATGTTTAATTGTGCGATTTTTTATAAATTGTATTTTAATTTCATTTTTTTTTTATTTCAAGGTATCAAAAGAAGATTGGTATGTATGATAAGCAACAATGGGAAAAAACAGTAGAACAAAGAATATTTGGTGGCTTTAACAATGTACCTATGAGAACTGCGAAGTTAAAAACAGAATATATTGATGTTGATCTTGTCAGAGGTAAATTTAAAGTTTATTAAGATTTATCACTATTTGTAAATTTATTTATATATTTATTATGTTGAATTGTAAATAATACTTTGGCAGGATCTTCATTTCCTAAAGCTAAACCTAAACATGGATTGAGTACTGTGACATGGTTTGCAATGAAAAGACTAATATTATTGCCACTTCATAAACAATGGTGGATCCAACAGACAAGTTCCAGAATATTTCTGCTCTTTCTATTGCTCTACAGCTTACAATTGTTCAATATTTGTCTATACGTTCTATCCGCAGATTTAAATGAATCCAATGTAAATAATTTATCTCTGATGATAATAGAATTTTAATTGTATTCTAATAACATACAATTTTCAGATTGTTTCCATGACAGAGGTATTGATGCCAGTTGTATTTATGTTCATTCTTTGCACAGTCCACTCTCAGATTGTATCAACGAATTCGGGTCCAACATTGAGCACCAGCGTCAATAGATCTAGAGTTAGGAGATCTAGACATGAAAGAAGTCGCTCAGGCAAACTGCGATCACGACGTAATCCACGATCAGTAGTTGATGTGAAAACATCACAAGAAAATGTCTGTGAGAATGTAAAAAAAGTTTATTCGAATGTTCTGCCGTCAGTGAGATTTGCAAAGAAACTTTGTGTCGATACCAAATTGATACCAGGCACAAAAGTTCAAGTTAGTTTTCTAGGATTATATTTTACAAAATGAAATTTATTAATTAACTTGACATAATAAACTATAAAAATAAATTTGTTTCAGTTGGAAGATAAAGCTTCATTGCCTACGTTTAATAATAATATAACGATAAATGAAAATATACCGTCTACTTCTTCTACGTCTATGTCAATCAACAACATTGAAAATAGATCAGGTATTAAATTTTATCGACTAGCTATTTAATAATAGTTTTCGTTTAATTACATCGCAAATATCGCAGATGATGTGAGTGTGAACAGACCAAATGTCGATATTGTTCATCAGGACGATGATGGATTCGAGAGTCTAAATGGCAATGTATCGAGTGATAATGATCGTGCAAGTATACAGCGTACTGCCGTTCAGCAGATTGATGACAATCAAATGGAAGGACTAACTGCATCAACCAGCAGTGACGAACGATTGGTAATAAATGATCCAACATCTTCCGAATCATCGAATATGAAAAAAACTACAGGTTTATTTCTCTTCCTGTTTTATTTTATTAAAAACTAATATACTCAATCTGAATATTATATTTATTGGCATTAATTATCCGTAATATATTAATGTATCAATCATTTATGTCTATAAATGAATTAACTATTTTTTTTTATATTTCAAACAGTAGCTGAGGTTACACAGAAAACTGAATTAAACTCAGAGGGACCTTCGTGCAATGGTTCGGTATGTAAGTGAAAATTATAATAGATCTTAAACACATGATGTTCATGTTACCATTGCAATTATTCAATAGAATACTAAACATTTCTACAAATATTTATTACATAATTCAGATTAGCACACCAACATTGAAATCAACTGAAGGACGACAACAATACGAGAGTGAAGAGGAGGGTGAATGTGAAGAAACTGGAACACATCAACTAACTGAAGTTACTACCTCTGCAACTGAATGGATGGGTGTTACAACAAATAGTGATGACTGCAGTTACAGGTAAATATTTATCTATAATTATAGTAATAAAATATTCATTCATCAATGTATAAAATATTTGTTTATTTATTTCAGTTCAGATTTTCATGAATCTCAACAGCAAAGCGACAATAATTTCAATTATGGTGAATTTGTTGAGCATCCATTTTCTTGGGAATTTGAATTGCCGCCATCTATTCTTTTAAGTTCAAATTGTACAACGTCTGATAGAGGTGAATATTTTTTCACTTTCTTTAAAATATGTTACGATCATTTGTATAACAAGTTTTTTCTACTCTGTAGTATCGTGCACAATTTGGACACGACGAGATATAAAAAAAGCTGAGCTATCAGTGCTGGATATAAGTTCAGCAATAATAGCAAGGGCTGAATCAATGCCCGAGAGCTTGGATTATTTTTATGGTGGACTTGTGCTGTCCGTTGTGTTAACTGTGATACCGGCAATGAGAAGATTGAGTAATAATTTTGGATCGGAAGTCGGAAATAATTTTAATGGATCATCAATTGTTAATGATTTAGCACAAGTTAATTTTGATACTTATTCTGATCTTCTTTGTAAATTCATTGATATTTCATTTGGTAGTACCCTCTGGTAAGATTATAAAAATAGTAATAAAACACATTTTGATTTATGTTTCAATTAATTTTTTATACAGAAAAAAATGTTTATTATTATAGGGAACGAATAGTCGTGACAATACTATCATTTGAGCGATTGATACTTTCTTGCTTGTTGTTTTTCCTGCTGGCAGTAGCAGAGAGAACGTTTAAACAAAGATTACTCTATGCTAAACTTTTCTCACATTTGACATCATCCAGACGGGCAAGAAAATCAGATTTGCCGCATTTTAGATTGAATAAAGTTCGGAATATAAAAACGTGGCTCAGTGTGCGATCGTACTTGAAGGTAAAAAAGAATCTTGAATTATTGCTACAGATAATTATAAGCAATGATAATAAAATTACATTATGCGAAATAATCATTTCATAGAGGAGAGGACCACAAAGATCCGTGGATGTAATAGTATCAGCTGTTTTTATTGTTACATTGTTACTGTTATCTTTCGTCAGTTTGGAATTAATTAAGGTAATATTTATCAAAACGATATGGCTTTAAAAAATATTATTTTATCAGTAAATTATTTTTGTATTTATTTGTTTACAGGATCTGGAAAGTTTGCACTCAACATACAATATTGAGGCACTTTTTTGGAGTTTTGCACTTGGTATTTATATCTTACGATTCATGACACTTGGCACAAAGATAAATAAAAAATATAGAAACTTATCAGTGCTGATAACAGAACAGGTAATTTAATCATATTTCCGGAGAAAATGATACAATTATCTTAATCTAATTGTTTGATTTATTAATTTATAATTATAGATTAATCTTTATCTTCAAATCGAGCAAAAACCACATAAGAAAGATGAACTGATGGTAGCAAATAGCGTTCTTAAATTGGCAGCTGATTTGATAAAGGTATCAATCCGTTTTTTGTGATGAAAATATTTATCTTTAGTCTATGATGTTATTTTCTTTAATAAACAAATTGCATAACTAATATATTTTT
>JAQQBR010000001.1:13258777-13319334 GCA_030347285.1 Microctonus hyperodae
GTTTATCAGCAAATCCATATTTGTATACAATAACCAAAGTGGTACTACTTTCTGCACTTTCAGGTGTTTTATCAGAGTTACTTGGATTCAAATTGAAGTTGCATAAAATCACAATCAAGTAAAAAAATCAAGAACAAATAAATTAAACAGATTTTTGTTGGGAGAAATTTCACAGAAATTAAAAATGTAAAATTCAATTGATCATACAAAAGCTTTTAGCTTAGCAAGAATAATTTAAATGTTTTTTTGTTATTTTTTTTTTTCGTGAATGAAACAAATTGTGCCAGAGGCAATTGGATTTTTATCTCTACACGATAATCGTTGGCTAATATAAGAAATCCAAATGAAATAGTCAAAAGTAATTTCATTGCATCCTACAACTGCATTAAATTCAAATTTGAATTACTATGACCAATGGAACAATGCATGAAATGCATTATATAATATGCGGCGAATGAACTTTGTTATGTGCATAAAATATTTGCTGATAAAAATAAAAATGGAAAACCGCAACGTCTCCCAGCTTATATAGACAAACAACTATGTCGATAAAAATAATTAACGTGGAAAGAGAAAATTTGAAATAATTCAATAATAAATTTGATTACATGACATAGGTCAATAACGTCAGTTCATACTATCTACTCATAATATATTACGCATACATATATAATTAATTTCAATGAAAACAAATATGTATCAAGTTCAAGGTTACTATACAAAAACTAATTGTTGAGATAATCAAAGTAAATCTGAATGAAATGATTCAAACAAAAAAAAAGAAATATAATATTACACTCTCATTATTATCATTATAATTCTAATATTTATTTTCTGATTCAAATTGTTATTATATTCAACTAATTAACATTGTGAAAAACAAATAACAGATGAATTATTTGTGCATAAAAATAAATCAAGGAAATTGAAAATTTCCCAAGCAGAAAAAATTGCAAAATAAAATCCACCTTCATTGTTAACTCATCACAATAATCATTAACATATATAATTTGATAAACAAAACGAAAAAAGAAAGAAAGGAAAATTATAAATAAATAAATAAATAAAATATAAACTCTGGAGATGTGTGTATGAAAACAAATGCCGGGGTTACATGAAGATACGCATGAGAAAATATTGCATTTGTGCTAGCAGCTGTTTTGTGTCATTAAATATTATTGGAGCCGATAAGCAAAAAGAATAACTTTGAAAAGGTGATAAGCAATGTGAATGAAAGTGAGTGAATATTTGTGGGGGCGCCGGTTGGTTAAACTTCGTCCCTGAATTTGTGCCTGCGAGATCACCGTTGCACATGTTTTTCCTTTTTCATAATCTCATTTTGTCTCTCTTCTGCTTCAATCTACATTATATCTCCCTACTCTCAAGCATTTTTCTCGTGGGAGATCGAATGGATTGTGAAGTTACGAGTGGCGGTGATGTCGATGGGCGCGTCAGGCACATTTTAGTTTTGCTCTAAAGCTGTGAGGACTTCAAGTCCACAAGTTAGGATATCAAACGGCAATGGCGACCGTAGATGAGAGTTATTATACGGGTGTGCGTACATTCGAATGGCTTTCAGATATTATTGGTTTACCTGTGGACCAGGTGAGTTAATAAACAATAATTATTATTTATCTATACTCACCATGTATTCATTTATTTATTAATTAATTTCATATTTATTGCGTGATAACATTATGAGTTATTATTTTATTACAATTGAGTATGATCACGTTTTTCTTTAATTTTTTGAATTACTCTATGTATTTAAATACATTGTATAAATTATAGAATCTCATTGATCCGTTGACAAACAAAAAGAGCGTGAAAAACGTGCGGGACCTGTTGCCTGTATTTCATTATACAGATTTTAACTCAACAAAAAATATATTGAATAATTTCAATACGTAATAACTATTCACCACACATAAATATTGAATAAATTATCCTGAATATGAGTTAGTGTATTATATATTTGGATATCTATTATATAGTTATGAAAATAAACAACGCAATTATCACTTAGTCATAAAGTAAAATAATAAAGATAAAACAATAGACAAATGTATATAAAATATTTAAAAACAAACATATAATTTTTATTTCTTTTTTCAAATATAAACTAGATTAAGTTGATAAATTTATTTTATTATTATGGTTGAAAATCCATATCAATTGATTCAATTATTTATAACTACGTGTTATATTTTTATTGTTATTATATTATCAATATAAATTTATTTACTCTTGAACTTGGTCATATAGGATATTAAAAATTGTATGAGTTTTTCTTTTATCGATAACGAATATAACATTGACAAATAATTATGATCCTAATCATCTGTACAAAGTTTATAAGTGCGCATTACTTACCGACTCATTGTAATTGATGTATAGAATGGTATATACGTATTGTTTGATGCGAGAAAAAAAAGACAATCGCAGACAGATATAGAAATAGAACGAATGAATTTCACATGTAGTGGTTTAATGTGTGACAATTGCGATTCTCAGCTGATAGGTTTATTTCTATATGTCTATTTATTTGAGCAAAGATTCTATTTCTAACTGTATTATTTTTTCACTTTATTTTCTGGTACTATAAATATAAAAGAATATATATTTAAAGAACGTTATCTATTTCTATGTCTATATTAGTATTCTTTTCCTCAATGAATTGTTTATTAAAAATTATTCACGTGCTCCAACGCTGTTATAGATAATATTATATACATAAAACCATTGAATTGTTAATAATTTCTTATGTTTTTATATAAAATTCATGTGTGAATCCATGAGTAATACATGCATTAATGCACAAATAATTTTCTCTGAAGAAATTATTATTGATGGATAAATATTACATAATTATTAAAGTATTCAAGCGTGAAATATTTATAAAAGCACTGGATAATATCGTATTATTAAACCCACATAATTTTTTTTCTATGTAATTATTTATCCAGGAATATTTTTGATCTTTAAGTAAATTAAATTACTGTACAAAGAGAAAAAATATGGGGTTTTTTTTTTTATTTTTTATGTTTATATTATTCAAAATTATTTCACGAAATGCTGTAGCGATGTAAAACAGTTTTGTAACTTCAGTCTCGACACTTGCAGATGTTTCAAAGTTTAAACAAGATTATGAACGATGAATAACTGTTTTTTTTAACTTTTTAATATGTGATGTACGTTGTCTATACTGCGTTGGATGTCTGAATGAGTGTACTTATAATATTTTACATGACACCAAGTCGACGCATTTGGTTAAATGAATGACTAAATAACTCCCCTTCTACTGTGCATGTGCGATAATAATATTATTTTAATTTATTATACATGAGAAGGGGGATTGGGAGTTCCCTCTTGATAATGAAGAAAATTTCATCTCAATGATCCGATGTAATTATGTAAAATGACGATAACCCAATGAACTTTTTTATGCATTCACTATGAGGATTCCCCAAAGGGGATTCCTGTTGTGATAAAAATTACAATTGTTTTGTTCCTAATGAAGTATAAAAGCTGGAAGGATTGTTGAGTAGAATATCACAATCTTTCAATAGTTTCAAGAGTGAATTAAGGTAAGAGTAAGAGAATACTAAAAATATTATAGAATTAAATAATTTTTTTTTTGTTAATTAAATGGTTTTTATTTTTATAGAGAAATTGTTTTGAAATAATATCAAGATGCAGTTCATATCTGTGGGAATAGCTTTGTTCTGTTTAGTTGTTTGTATAATTGGTACTGAAAGCTTTCATGATATACCACGACAACCAACATTTCCAACTCCACGACCATTTGGTACACCACCATTCAATCCAAAAGCTTCATTGCCAGTAAGACAATTCATAGCATTTTATTTTTAGTATAAAAATTGTGTAGGAAATAATAATGTAAATTATTTTATTTTATTTTCAGAATTGGAGATTTCGTCGTTCACCACAAGGAAGTATTGGAGTTTCTGGAGTTTTTACTGAACACCAAAGACCACAAATGTCTGTAGATTATCAACATCAAATTATAAATGATGGCAGGAGAAATCTTAATGCATATGGTGGAGTTCAAACACCAGATTTACGTCACTTCACTCCTCATGCTGGTGTAAATTACGAATGGAATCCAAACAAAAATACATTTCTCAGAGCTAATGGTGGTTTTCAACAAGGACCTCATGGTGGCATATCTCCAAATGTTGGTGCTACTTTTGGAATGAGATTTCGTCGTGATGTCGAGGAATTAAATTCAAATATGAATGCCGTTTATCCACCGAGATATTTTGAAAATGAGCTTAAATCATCATCTGAAAATGAATTTGAATAATTATATTCATATTTATAATTAATACCATATAAATTTTACAATTGAAATTATATTTCATTAAATAAATACGTTTAAGCTGTATCTTATACAATTAGTCTCATTTATTCAACCGTGAAACAATAATTAATCCTAATCCTAAAGTGTAATTCATGAATGAAACTTTAAATGTATTTTATATTCATCAGATGAATTTTGTGTTGAGTCAATTCACTGCTTTGATACTTGCGGGACTACTGAGGATTTATTTGAAGCCTGATATCGTTCATCCTGCAACTCGTCATGCTTATGGTCTCATTGGGGGTCTTATCCTTGGTTACTTTTGTTTTGGCCAGTAAATTAATTTATTCATTTAATTTTTTATCCTACAATATTACAAATTGATAATAACGATTAATCTAAATATTTATTCATTACAGTCAGGCCATACATCTAGCAGGACTTCCAGCATTATGTTATTTAGCAATGCGCACGCAGAATCCAAAAATTATGCAAAGGTAAAAATTCTTTTAATTCATATAAGTATTAAATAAAGTAAAACAAGTAATTTTAAAACTTTATTGCATTACAGAATTGTGTTAACATTGGCACTTGGATATCTTTCGTGCGTTCACGTTTATCGACAAATTTACGCATATGGATCATACACTCTTGACATCACCGGTCCATTAATGGTGATCACTCAGAAAGTAATTAGTTTGGCTTACAGTATTCACGACGGTATCACACGAGTTGAAAAAGATTTAACACCACTTCAACGACATCAGGCTGTGAAAATAATGCCATCAACACTGGAATATTTCAGCTATGTCTTTCATTTTCAAGGATTAATGGCTGGTCCTGTTATATTTTATCGTGATTATATTGATTTTATTCATGGTAGCAGATTAAAGAAACGCCATTCATACACTGTAAGATATTTTTTTAATTTGCATTTAAATATTTTATTATTTTTAATATTTGTAAAAAATATCTAATGAATTATTTTTATTTTAGGGTTTCTATAACGATGAGTCAAACAAAGTTGCAGAAATTGTGGTTGAGCCGTCTCCAAGGATAGCAGTTATTAAAAAAGTTATAGCAAGTCTAACTTGCGCAGTTATATTTGTTACATTTATGCCTCAATATCCCGTACAACGAGTAAAAGATACAGATTTCTTGGTAGACACATCGCTATCATATAAAATTTACTTTTTGATGATTGCCACAATGATTGTACGTTTCAAATATTACTACGCTTGGCTGTTTGCTGATGCGATATGTAATAATTCAGGAATGGGTTATAATGGCATTGATGTTGATGGAAATCAACGATGGGATCTTATTTCCAATGTTGATATTATTGGATTTGAATTATCATTGAGCTTGAGAGACTCGATTGATGCATGGAATAAAGGCACAAATCGATGGCTGAGAATGGTTGCCTATGAACGAGGCGGACGTTATCAAATATTTTTAACTTATGGACTGTCAGCCCTTTGGCATGGATTTTATCCTGGTTACTACCTCACATTCGCTTCTGCAGCACTAGTTACATTTGCTGCACGATCGGTGGGTTATTGATATTTAATTCAATTGAAATAATTTAAATTAGTTCAATAATAAAATAAATTGAAATTTTTTATTAGGTACGCCGTCATATCAGGCCCATTTTTATTCATACAAAATCTTCTAAATTATTTTATGATGCACTGACTTTTATTACAACACGTATATTTATGGCCTACTTGACATTCTCTTTTGTATTACTAGAATTTATGCCAAGTATTAAGTTATACCTGTGAGTATGATTAAATTTCAATAATTAGATTTTAATAATTATTATTTAGATAATGTAATTTATAATTATTCAAACTTTGTAGTGCTATGTACCTGATCCCACATTTGTTGGCACTTGTGGCTGTTTTTATATTGCCTTTACTTCCACTGACGCAATTTAATCATCTCACATCAGTAGAAATACTTGATAAAAATCCGTCGACAAGTCAATCAAGAAGCGTCAAGGCTGCAGGACAGCTGAATAATAATCAAACTGAATCTAATAAATTACCAGAAGTGCGTAATGGACAAGCAAAAAAAATTAATTAAAAATATAACAATAATTTTTTAAATTTTTGCTTCCCACCAAACTGCATATAAATAATTTTTTAATAATACTAAATATATATATATACATATATATTATTATTATTAAAATGAAATGAATTATATATATACATATATTTCTTGTTAAATTGTTGATATAAATAGCAAATTTGTGCGTGGTGTTTGTAATTGTTTACTAATGATGAAAATGTTCCTAATATTTTATAATGAATCATTAAACTAATATCAATTTTAATAAGTAATAATATACATATTTCCATATGTGTTTATTAAAGTTTTTCCAGTCAGTGTTATTAACTGTTTTTGATCACTTTATCATCCATCAAAAAGGATTTTTCATAAATAAATAAAAAAAAGTACCATTGTGGTTGTATAAAAAAGCATAATTATTATGCCATTTCGACGAATTTTTGTATTTTAGATTTAAGTATTGAAATAAAAAAAAAAGAAAATAACAGTGGTGATCTACACTACTTTATAAATGGTGTATCATCATTTTTCAAATTTAAAAAAAAAAAGAAATCTTTATTTTATTTATTTCTAGTATAGTTAATATCAATAATACTCTTTCACGTGATAATACAATAATATAATTTTTTTTTTTTATAATCTGTAGTTGTGACGCAGTTATATCGCGTGTTTGTGCCGGATTACGTTCATCCCTTATACAATATTTTTATATTTGTAAATCTTAAAGGCATTGAGAACTCAATAGTAGTTTAATTTTATCAATAATTAATTATATACGTATACGTCGTCATAAATGAAAATAAAAATATCTGAATGATGTTTGCCCTTGAGAAAACATTGATGATAAATGTAATTATAATAAATCTAACTAATTGATTATAATGCAGGAATACAATTATGTTGAACTATTTTAACATTACAAATACTAATGAAATATTATACTATTTCTGGGTGGTTGAGGGAGTGCTTTGAGGTATCTGGTGGGAGTTAATCGTGTAAAGAGAAGCACCCAAACTGTTGAGATACTGTATGAAGCCCCATGATTCAAAGTATTGTAGTCACAAACTAAAAGTATCTCCACTTTGTTTAAGTTCGTGGTAGGTTAGTTGATTGGAAGTCCTTTGTCGTTCAAGACATCCAACTTTTGAAGATCATTCAATTATAATCATGGTAAATATACAAAGATTATTAAATTTACTTTAATAATTGAATCTTCATTACATTATTTATTTATTTATTTATTTATTTCAGAGTGTATTTTCATTTGTCAAGCTTGGATACATCATGTTACTCCTCACTTTGGTGTTGATGTTTTGGGCATCAATGGTCAGGATGCATGAACTACCAGTTCAATATCCTCCATGTTTTTTTAATCCTCTATGTACATGCTCCAAAGCCATTCCCGATCTTGGTATTGTTAATTGTGAAAATGTACCAATGACACGAATTCCACAAGCTATTAATTCTTCTAAAGTCTTCATACTCCAGTTCTCCAATAATGGCTTGCGACATTTGCAACCACAATTTTTAATGAATACAGGTCAGTGAAATAGTTTTATTAATTTTTTAATTCTGGTGTTAATCAATATTTATCAAATGTAATTAATTTATTATATTCATGTGTTGTTTTCTATTTTATGTTTAATTTCATAATAGGTCTTTACAATTTGCAAATAAGGCATAATCCTCTTGCGGATATACCAGACGAAGCGTTTGCAGGGCTTGAAAGGTCATTATGGGAATTAGAATTGCCATACAATCGACTGATACGAGTACCTAGTAAAGCATTTCGACATTTACAGAAGCTGAAAATTCTTGATTTAACAGGTAAATTATTTTTATCAATTTAAGAAATTGATTTTTTTGTTTTTAATTATTAAATATCTAAATTTATTTTTTATCTTTTTTTTTTTTAGGCAATCAAATATCAACTATTGCTGCGGATAATTGGAGAGGATTGGAGAGTTCACTTCAAACTTTACGATTGGGAAAAAATACAATTGACAAATTGCCCGCTGATGCATTTAGCGGAATGAAATATTTGGAGATTTTAGATCTTCGTGATAATAATTTAAAAGAAATTGATTCATCAGTTTTTAGAGATGGAATGGCGTATTTAACTCATCTTTATCTGAATGGAAATCAACTATTGAATATTCCATATAATCAATTGTCCACTTTGAAGCATATGAAAGTGTTGGACATAAGTTACAATAGAATTTCTAAACTAATTCAACAACAGACAGAACCAGAAATTCGTGGATTGCAATTATCACTTGATACACTTCGACTTGATTGGAATCAGATAGAAACATTACCACCAGCATCATTTCAACATTTTCTCAAAGTTAATAAAACTTATTTGAGCGGAAATCCTTTGAGAATGATTGAGGTTAGAATATTTTTTCTTTTTATTCTTTCTTTATTAAATTTAATTGTTATTCATTTATCTGTAATAATTATAATTTTTCTAATAATAGGAAGGCGCATTTCGAGATTCAAAAATCAATGAATTATACCTAACTGATTGTGACCTTATGGAAATAAATTCTGCTTCTTTGAGAGGTTTAGAATCGTCTTTGGAATTATTAGATGTGGTTGGAAATAATATAACAGATTTATCAGAGCACTTATTTCAAGAATTTGATTTTCTTAGAACATTAATTTTTAGAGATAATAAAATAACCAATTTTGCACCAAGTAAGTTGTAAATTATAACAATATTTTTAATTACAAATTGAAGCAACGAAATTTATATAATATTCATTGGTGTTTAAATAAATAATTTTCAGCTGAAGTATTTACGGGTTTTCAATATTCTTTATACAATTTGGATTTGAGTGGTAAACTGAATGGAGTAGTATCACTCCAAGATCTTCGTCAAATGCGAAATCTAAGATATCTCTCATTATCAAAAATGCCACAGGACAATCTTTCGCCTGATGACTTTCTTGAATTTGGTATTGATGTTAAAGAACTTCATATTACTCAAAGTAATCTTAATTCAATAAAAAGTCATGCGTTTACTCATGTTCGTGGAATAAAATATTTGGATTTTTCTGAAAACTCAATTTCATCTATTGATGATGATGCATTTTCTGAAGTTGGACATTCACTTCTAACATTAAAATTATCTCATGCATTATCAACCTCTGTAAAAGATCTTCCAAATAAATCATTCAAGACCCTGACAAATCTTCAATATCTTGATATGAGTAATAATAAAATTCGATCAATGTCTGATACATCTTTTCATTTTCTTAAACGAATAAAACGCATTGAATTGCAAGACAATGAAATTTCTGAAATACGTAAAGGAACATTTCAGGTGTGTTGATTTAAAAATTAATAATTATTTTATCCTCTTAGTGTATAGTAATTATTTTGTTATTTTCAGGGTGACATTCATTCTACTTTGGAGTCAATTGATTTTGCATTTAATCAAATTTCTCATCTGCAAACTCACACTTTTGTCGATTTATCTGCAATGACATTTATCAATCTCAAAGACAATATGATCAATAAAATTGACAGGCGTGCATTTATGAATATGAACAGACTTAAATATATTAATCTACGTGGTAATGAGATAAAAGATATTGCAGATGAAGCATTTCAAAATTTACCCGACCTGGAATTTCTCGACATCACTTACAATAAAATGAAAGAATTTGATTTCGCTTCATTTGATCAAGTGGGCACTTTAGCTGCATTTAAAGTTAATGCAAGTCACAATCGAATTACTAAATTATCAATAAATAGCTCTAGTTTTACTCCTGCAACCAGCAGTAAGTCTATTAATTACTATAACAAAAAATTCTTCATCATTTGTATTATAATTTTTATATTTTCCAGTGTACTTCAGTGTCGGTGGAACTTTACAGTCGAACATTAAAGTCTTGGATCTTAGCTATAATAATATATCTCACATAATGCAATATTATTTTCGACCAGTAGAATATTCTTTAACCCATTTATATTTAGAACACAATGAATTGGTGAATGTCACTCAAGCTGTGTTTGGAAATTTGCCTCATTTACAATGGCTTGATTTACGCTCTAATGATATTATGGAAATTGACTTTGATAGTTTTCGTAATACAAAAAATCTTCAAGTTCTTCTTCTTGGTCACAATGATCTCATGGATTTACCAGCAGAGTCATTGAGATCTCTGAAAAAATTACGAATTGTAGATCTTTCGTACAATAAACTTCGTGCATTACCTGATAATATTTTCAATGATGCTAATATTGAGAGTTTAGATTTATCCCACAATCAGCTCATGCGTTTGCCAACTAAATCCATGTCTCCAGTGTCTGCTGCATCATTGTCAGTTCTTAATTTAGCATGGAATTTATTAACTGGTATTCACACTGCTGATAATTTATCGAAATTCCGAGTAAGTATAGAAATAATTTAATTATCTATTAAAATTTTTAGAATATTAAAAAATTAATAATTGAATATAATTATTTATATAGAGTCTTACCTATTTGGATTTATCTTATAATCGCTTGGTACGTTTGGACGATGGGATTTTTTCAGAGATGCCATACTTGACCGACCTCGATTTTAGTCACAATAAACAACTCATACTTGAAACTCGTGGAAGAACATTTTACGGCTTGGAAGATTCACTTTTAACGCTGGGTCTCAGTAATATTTCTTTATTGAGCGTACCAGAATTACCACTTCATCATTTAAGAACGCTTTATTTAGCAAATAATGAACTTGCGACAATACCTGCTGAATTGGCGTCCAATCTTTCTTCCCTTCATCATCTTGATTTGAGTCACAATGATTTAACAGTTGTTCCATTAATTACTCACACTTTGTTTGAACTCGAAATTTTTAATCTTGCTTATAATCCAATTACTACAATCACAAATACCAGTTTTTTGGGACCTGCTGATAGTTTAATTGAATTGGATATACGAGGTCTTCCTTTGTCGACATTTGAGGTTAGTAAGAAGAATTTATCTATGAGATATTTTATTAAATTAATTTCAATTTCAATTAATTAATGATACTGGTGTATTAATTTAGGCTGGAGCATTATGTAAAGCTACGAAACTTCGAAAAGTTTATATTACTGCCTATACTGGCATTAAAAACTTCAAGTTTCCAGATTACTTGGAGTATAATCATGGTTTAAGACATCTTTTAATTGATATACAAAATGAAACGACTTTAGAAAAGGAAATGAATGGACATTTCCCAGTGAAACTCTCAAATTTTACTTTCACAGGAAGAAATTTGAAGAGTATTGACAAGAATATTTTACGTGTATGAATTTATATTATTTAAAAAAAAATTTTTTTTTCTTTTCATTAAATTAAATTCCAATCATTTTGATATTTATAATCATCAATTGTTTTTGTAATAGGGAATGAGAAGTTCTTATCTTCATTTTGGTCTTTACAACACTTCTGTGAATAAAGTTCCGAAGGAAATGTTTGCCAATGCCAAATCAGTTAGAAATATCACAGTCAATATTTATAATAATGATCTCAAGACTTTGGAAAATCCATCTAATGGTCATAAACCTGGTGCTGCAGATAAAAAATTCCTGATGCGATTGAGAATGCAAGGAAGTTATTTAACTTGTGATTGTGAAATTGGGTAAGTAATAAATTCATTTTTATTAAGCAATTGAATTTTTCTAACAAATTAATTTAATTGATTTTTCAAGATGGATTGAGGGTTGGCAACGAAAGCATAGACAATATCAGGAGGATAGATGCAATATATTTCCAGTGCGTCGATACAATTTCGAGCGAGATGAAAGTAACGAATACAGTTGTTGGGATAATGGCTGGGATGATGATTTACGCGAGAGTTTTTGCGTAAACAAAAATAATATGACTGTGTTGAATGCACTTAAAACAGATATTGAGTGCGGCTGGTCATCCGCAAATATTTATAAAGTTTCACATTACTTAATTTTATCTATTATTGCTATAACTATTAAAAACATTTATTAATTTATATTATTATATCATCGTCATCATTATTATTAGAATATTATCTTTTATAAGTTACGAAAAGATATGAAAATAAGGATTTTTATGGCTCAATATCATCATGTGGTTTCCTTAAATGATTTCATATGTTTTCGTTACTATTTAAATTAAAAATAATATGTCTGATTATCGTAAATAATTTATTTATTTAAATGATTCTATTTTCATTAATCGCTTGTACGATCCATTATGCAGCATGATATAATTCGTAAAATCATATTTAATATTGGCATCCAAATTAAGCCAATGATAAATGTAAGGGAGATACAGACAAAAGCGAGTTGAAACAACAAAAATATTGTTTTTAATATTATTTGTGAACGATCCTTTGTTTTTTGAATATTTATAATCTTATCCAAGATAAATCTTGTGATAAAGAGGAAAATCTGGGTTAAAATTTAATGTATTAATTAATTAATGGTAAAATTTTAATAATTATGCAAATATATTTATATCGTGTTTTTACTTACTTGCGCCATTGGTGCAATGTTGATAATAATATACAACAATGCAAGCAACGATGTTCCTGTAATGTGACCCATAATTTTAATTAATGCTGAAAATGGATAATCAATTTTTGGTATTCCTTGTTTTTCTTGATAATTTGCCAAATGTCGTCGCATTATATTTAAAACACTTAATTTTCCCTCGTTGGATTCATTGCTTGATTTAAATCTTTTTCTTTGTTTTATATCATCGGGAGATATGTTTGAAAAATGATTACATTTAGGGGAATGAGTTGAATTTGTGACACTATATGGTGTTTTGCACTTCCATTCTAAATTCCCAGTTGACAAATTTAAACATTCATCAGGCGAACTTCGTGGATTTTTATTCCAATCGCCAGTATAATCCATAAAATATAAATCATTTGGATTATCGTTTAGCTCGCGTGAATTTAATTTTGTTTTTCTGTCGGTATTATCTATGATCTCTAAATCATTTAGATTTCTCATGTGATTCTTTGTGAAAATAGAAAAATAAATAATATAATTAATTGTATAAATTAATAGATATTATTACACTTACAGAAATGGCATTCTCTAATTCTTTATCAGTCATTTTTGTGGATTCAAACATGTTGACAAGAATTTTGAAAGTATTTAATATTAATATATAATATTTTATACGCAAAGAATTTTTCAACTGAAATAATTGAATGCAGTCTTTATCAAACTTCAGATTAATGAAAGGAAAAAAAATAATGAACAAGAAAGATTTATTTGATATTGTGAATTTATTAATCGAATTAAATATAATATATATTCGTTCAAATTTAATTCATGCTTTTGCTAAATAAAATTTTAAGCTAGAGTGTGTGTAAAAAAAAATGTGAAGAATCAAATGTAGTCGGAATTCAAATGATTGACATTATTGCTGATGTGACAAAATATTTTTTGAATTAGTAAAAAATGTAATAATGTCTATGAAAAAACAAAGCTTAATTTTCTATAAAAGAATAAAATAGAAACATTAGTACCAGTTCTATAATTACTTTTTTGCTCTTAAAGTTGCATAAAAATAGTTATGTATGAATTATCATCTCAGTAAGCCCACCACCATTGTTTGTCATAGTAAATATGAATAATAAAATATTTTAAATTTAATTTACATGCATCGAAAAAATATGCAATTGCATATTTCATGTATACGAAATATTGAGTTAATCAACTTTTGTGTGTATATCTTTTATCTGAATATTTTTATAAAAAATATCTATTGTCAACTCCCTCTATACTTGAAACAAAAAATAATTATGTGCAAAAAATAATTGCGATTTTTTCTGAAATTTTCCTAAGCGATGCACAACTTTAAGATCACAGGAATAAATATGCATGTTATTTTTTCTTTCTTTTCTATATGCAAATGTAATAATAATGCTCTTTGTCTCAAAAGAACTTGAAAAAATTCATTTGCATGTGATCTAATTTTTTATTTATCTTCTCTGAAATAACTATAAGATTAATTAATTGCTCCTGTTTAGTGCACATTTTAGTATAGCAGCTCTCATATTAATGACCATTTTATCTAACTGTTCCACCTTAATTTTTAATAGTCTATTATTTCGCTCAAGTTCATCTGCCTTTGACATTATTTCTTTTTCTTTTGTTTTCTTATTCATACGCGATTTTCTGGATGCTTCATTATTTTTTTCTCTAGATTCTTTATAACTGTAATTGGATGAAAGATCATCAGAATCAGTGTCAATTGTTCGCTTTCTGGATCCAGTATCGAATGACACATCTTTATTTTTCTTTCTTATGGACACACTTCGTTGATTTTTTTTTGATAACATTGCCGATGTCGATGTGGAAGGTTTTTCATTATTCTTTATTTTTATCGGGACTGTAACAGCTGCAGAGGTAATCGTTTGTGATTTATCATCAACAGCTTTGGCGCGTCGGTTGCTTCGACGTTTTAAAGTTGTTTCAGGAGCTTTTATTGCAGCTTGATTAATCGTTTTTTCATGATTAACTGTAATTGATTCCATAGATACATCGTCGGTCGATTGAATTTCATCCTGTGACAAGAAAAAAAAAACAAAGTTACTTTAAAAATGATGATAAATATTGAAATAACAAATATGAACAAGATTAAATAATGAACTTACATCGCATAAATACGACAATAAATCAAATGCATTGGAGTCTGTATTGATTATATCCCAACCTTTTTGTTGGTTATTATTCACAGTATGAAAATTGTTATTCTCGGTCTTGACGAATTGCTGAAGAGCTTGATTATTATTTTGACTATCAATGAGCTTTACCCACTCATCAGTTCTTGTGGCAGTGGATGATTGTGGTAAATTCAACCACCCATCAGATACATTTAAATTATCCACGAGATTCTCTTTTTTATTATCAATTGTTAATATTATTTCTTGATCACTGTTATTTTTATCAGTTTCTCCCGTCGTAATAATCATCGATTTATCATCATTTTCCCCGCTTTCAATGATATCCCCGACCCCTTCATTTGACAAACTCATATCCCCAATTTTCATGCCTGAAATCAATGAAAAATAATAAATCCATTAATCTTAATCTTCTTTTATCCAAATTTTGTTTCTTTATCGTATTAAAAACAACCTGAATGTATCATTATTTTGGATTCATCTGTATGAAAAACGCATTGACTCTGAAACGTATCTATGCACCAATCGCTGAGGTCCTGATAATCCTCTTCCCAAATTGAATGTATGCTCTCCTCCGTTGTGTTGTAATTGTGCGAAGTGCTCCAAGACATCTCCAGCAGCTCCTTCTCCATAGTCGGACTCAAAAGTGGCAATGTTTCCACATGGTTGGACCCCGGCTCTGAAGGCCGAGATCTCACGCCAAGTGAAACAGATGACGTTTTCGGAGTAGCTTTGCATGATTCTGATTTTAAAGGTATAGGTTCTGAGGAAAAATACAGCTGAAAATATAAATAAATCAATTAGTTTCATGTAATAATATTATTCTCCTATTTTATTAACAAATATAAATTGTCATTAAGTCATTCTATTTTCTTTAACTTACGTTAAATTTTCCGGGTTGCTCTAATGTAATGGTGTTGGCCGTCGAGTTCTTGTGAGGAGGAGGGATCTTGGACACCTGTAATTAAAAAAAAAATTAAAGAACAAATGAAATTCATGTATAATCAAGCTTAAAAAAATTCCTAACATCTACAGCACAAGTCATACAACTTATAAATAATATACTGAAATATCGAAGTACAATTAAAAACAAAAAAATATAATCTAACGTTATCTAATCGTGGATTGTGACGACATTCAATAAACACTGATATTTATCACTCACTTGTTAATACAAGTAAACACAAAATAATATGTGAATGTTAAAAAATTCCATGATTATCATCTACATCACAAGGAAAAAAATAATACTTTAAACTGCCGCAATATTATAATTATCATCAACTGTTTGATAAATTAATCAACAGAATTGAAAATTAATTCGAATAAAAAAATAATAAATAGTATAGTTATAAATATGAACACAAGTATCTAAATAAAATATATAACTTATATTCAATATCGTAACATAATTAAAATGCCACAAACAATAATGAATTTGCACTTTTAATTGCAAGTATTAATTGAACAATTAAACTATATATAACGACTTCATAAATAATTAAAAACAATCATATATATACATATTGCGATGTTAAATGAGTGGAAATATTAATAAAAATCTCGTGACGATGTTGAAATTCTTAGTTGAAAAATTGTAATAAAAATAACATTTTGTCTAGTCCATCACATGCTTGTTGAATAATCAACCAGTAAATATGGCTGAATATGAAAATTTAAAAATAACCGTCTTAAAGCATATAGATATATATACATATGTGTTATGTGTGCCGTATTGATTGAAAATTTTCTGGAAAAATCTGTTGATTATATAATCACTTAAAGAGCTGTAATAATGATGAATTACTTACCCTCCCTAAAAATCAAAAGACAATTGACTTTTGATACTTATTGATGAGTTATTTGAACTCTGTTTTCGTAGAGGGCTCAATTGATTGCAGATGAGTTCACTATGAAGTACTGTACTATATGTATGTAGATTATAGTTTTAAAAATTAATTTTTCACACTTTTTGTTCTTAGATAAAGTGGAGTATTTTTGAACAGCCGAATAAAATACTGACAAATTGTACTACGATATGTGATGCAATACTGTGGATGCTGATGCTAAATCCTTAATTCTTTATGGGACACACAAAAAACAGAAAGTCTCTGAATATCGCTCAAGTGTGTGCACTAAGTATCACACCACATTCGTGTATGTCACGAGATTGGCTTCCTGTAGTTTCTTTTGATCGTGTCATTAATGTGACCACTGCGCATGTTACTGCGAACCAATGAACGTTTGGCTGACGTTATGAGCAGCCAATCGTTGCACGTGAAATTAATGGAGAGGTGATAGAAGAACTTTGTCATTATCGTTTTACGATTGTGAAATGTATAAATATGGATGAAAACCTGCTGGGGAATGCCCGGACGTCAACCCGGATATCATTTTTTATACCTATTTACGTCAGATGTATAGACATATATAAATGTACATATGCAGAGAGCTGAAAGAGTATTCTTTGCAGAATTTTATGTCTTTTTCTGGCGCATGTTGAATTCTTGAAGATAAAACCTGATAATTTATGTACATTTTTGCATGTATGTTATACATTCCATTATGCTGGAGAAGAAATATTAAATTTTGGTTTAAATGAATAATGATTTCATGATGCACTATTATTTTATTAACTTTAATAAATAAATATATTTATTTTATCTATAAGTATTTATACATAATCTAGTTTTTTTATCACACAGGTCTAATGAAAAATGAATACTTTTTTTGGGCTTATACCTATCATCATCATTATTTTTAGAACTGGAATTTCTTGATGAGTCATGACACATCAGCATAACTTGAATGAACAAAAAAAAAAGCATAAATAAGATTGGACGATTGACATGATTTAACGATAATAAATCGTTTATTAATATCTACAGATATATATATATATTAATTTTTAAATCAATATTCATTTTGACCATGTATTACTTTATTTTATCTAGATAGCCCAGAAATTTGAGACATGAAAATTACCATTTTGCCAAAAAAAAAAATCCAATTAGCAAGGCTTTTTTAAAATACATTTTACATATGTTGACCTTGCGAGATATTTGAGGTTAAACGTTGAGAAAATTTGTTTTTTTTTTATATATCTCGCTTCTTATAACTTGGAAGACAATTGAGATTATGATAAAAAATAAAGATCTTAAAATTATCTCCAAAAAAGTTTTATAACATTTTTTTATACAATTAACCGTTTTTATGATATGAAGAAGATAAAGGTTAGGATTTATAACTATATGGTGTTTTTGTTCTCTCTCTATCTCAGAGCTAGAATATTAAAAAATATATTATTATCTCAAAAAAATATACAAAGTTTAAAATAACTTTATTTTGCAACGTGATACAATTGTCTCAATGTAATTTATATTAATCATTAGAAACAACTTACGTGCTTATTATTTGTAAGTATTTTACAAAAACAGATACATATATATGTATAACAAATTTTTATGTATAAAGTTTTCTAACATGAAAATACGTATTATTAATTATTACATACAGCACACAAATAAAATTTCACTTTCGCTCATCCTTTCGGTCATTTCATCTTTCACACCCTCTAAATCTGATTTTATTATAATAATTGGTTGCATTTTATATATGATAGTTTAAGAAAAATAAATGTTATTTAAATACAAAAAATTACAATCACACTAGGTAAATCGTCCGCACTGCACATTTCAAACATTCAATCAACTCTTTCAGTCCCTGCAATCAGGCAAACAAACTTATTTTTTTATTTTAATTTTATCTTTAGCGGATTAATGTGCTAAAGCAACAATTAAGAATTATTCTAATCATTGCTCCAGGACAGTCCAGTCGTATTATAAATATTCACGACCCTCCGCAATTCAATTAATTCTCCTGATAACATTTATGAGTATCTCTTAATCATTTTTCATATTTATCCCGCAGACATTAGCTGGTGGGTTGGAAAAATGACGACATTCGCCGCGGTCACTGACCCTCACTGTCGCTATCACTTTTATCTAAAAATGTATTTCAATATTTCAGTCACATATTTGAATTTAAAAATAAAAAAAAAATACTAAATTAGAAAGGGATTCAAATCACACCTTTCTTTCCTGGATAAGCGTGGCGTTTCAGTCTATCATAAAGATCATCCTTGGTGCCATAAATGCTGGCGTTGGAGCGTGCCAAGCTGTTCATCTTGCCGCCGTTGTGTAGACTCTCTGAAATCATTGCCGCCTTTAATAAACTTTACTTCTCTAAACTCTAAATTAATATCATAAAATAACCAATATATAAAAAATATAAACATATATTAATACCTTTCATATACGTCTCATTATAGAAATTGGGCATCTCCCAACCGTCCTCCTCATCATCATAATAATGTGCATAAGTGCTGTGATGCGAGGGCGCAATAGATTCAGCATAAGGTGTTGGTGCTCCATAATAAAAGTTGACTTGCGAGCCATTTTGATCAGTTGCTGGTGAAAGCATTTTTTTTGGTTCTCGTTTGCGTGATGAACGAACGCAAATCATCCATACCAAAAGTACCACAAATATAATCAAAATAACACCACCAGCAATACCACCAGTAATATAGAAGAATTCTGATTTTTCCGTACAATGTTTGCCTGTGAAACTGCCTTTACAATGGCAAGATGGTTGTCCACGTACATCCTTTACACAAGTGCCTTTATTATCGCAATAATTTTCACAAACATCATTACAAACTATTCCGGTTCCATTGTAACCAGGCTTACATTCGCATTTAAATTCACTGGTATCAGTAATAAGTAAACAATAAGCGTTAGCATCACAGTGCATTTCTTCACCGCTCATTTCGCATGGATTAGTGCATTCAGCTTTGCTTGTAGCAGCCGGTCCTTTGGTGCTGGTATTTGGTGGGCAATTAATGCACATTGTCTGTTGTGGCTCTGATTGATATGTGCCTTTCTTACATTCAATGCATTCATTTAAAGTGCCATTTAGATAAGTGCCGGGTTCGCAAACGGGAAGAGAACATTCTTCAACGGCTGCCGAGCCCATGTTTGGTGTCGTTCGACCAAGTGGACACGCTTGACACGCTGCTTGAACACCTTGAGTTCTATAAGTGCCTTTGGGACATGATTCACACTTTCCTTCAAGTGCTAATTGCTGACCGGATCCACATTCATCGCGACATTCCTCATGTGATACTGCTTCAGCGGTACGTGTGGTTTTTCCAAGACCACAAAGTAAACATGAGAAACTTCCCTCGTTCGGTTGATAAAATCCATGACCGCAACTGCGACATAGTCCCGCTAAATCGTCATAATATTTTCCAGCTGGACAGCGTTCTTTACAATCGGCTGCGCTGCGTGCTCCAGGTCCTATTGTTACACTAGATCGTCCAGCAATCACAGGACAACTACTGCATTTGAGCTGGCCGGATTCACTTTGATAAGTACCAATTGGACAAGCTTCGCATTTCTTTGTTGATTCATCATAGTAGCTTCCAATTGCACAGGGTACTGTAAAATTATTTATTAATGAATTTGAATTTATGCTTAGCATAGTTTTATTTTTTTATTATTGTCAAATATAATTATTCTTACCGCAATCTGGTGCCATTACTACTTGGCCAATGGGACACGCATAATCTGATTGTAGAATAAGTGAAGCGGGATCAGGCACGGTGTTTGGTAAAATATCATGAACATCAAATTGATCTTCTTCCAGAATAAGCTTTTCTAAAAGACTCTGCACTGTTGCACGTTCATTTGAATTAGTATTTTGTAGAGGATCACTGTGGAGACACAAAAAATTTAACATTTATTTGAGAATGCAAATAATAAAATGATAATTAATTGCCATGTGCTTTTATATACAGCGATTATATGCAACGACGTCATTAATAAATAAATAAAAGCCCCTTTTGTTATATCCATCATAATGCACTCCATTCAATGTGTCATTCCTAGTATTTGGGATAATTATATTTTATATTTTATTTGTTTAATTACACTTCATTGATTAATTACTTTTTCTTTCTTGTTCCAAAAATAAGTTAGTATTATTACGTGCAGATTTTTTATATTGGTCATGAATATAAAAAATCATAATTATTGTTAATTACACAAGTAATAATTTATGTGATTGGATAAACGGATAAACAGTGAGTGAATTAGAATTTAATTTTTTCCACAGCGAGATAATCTTACTTTATCGCTGGGAATGAAATCTCCACTTCATAGGTATCGCTTCCTTGACGTGCGTGTCTCGTTCTAATAAATAAAATAAGTTTATATGTAATAAATAGTAATCAGGTAAATTTCTTGATCAGCATCTGGACTATTCGGCGACACGATAGAAAAAAAAATCATAATTTCAATTAAATTGTTGTATAAAAATTATAATACTTACGGTTCTACAGGAACAGCTGCAGAAATTATGTAAGTACCATCATCCTCATCAGAGGTAACTTCTCTCGTAGTGCGAACTCGGTGATTACATTGAACATCAATATCCAAGTTTTTACATTCTCGAGTGCCTGAAGAAGTAAATAAATCATTGAATAAATTATGAGGGAAAAAAAAACAAATAAAAAATAATAAATATGCGTAATTTATGTGCTTGATGGCTGATTAACGATAATTACCTTCTACGGAGTAAGAGCAGAAATTCCAATCTCTATTGAGCGAATTAACGGCATTGCGAACCTTCTGTTTGAGCACACCTTGTCCAGCTTCATTGCACAGTACTGACGTTGGGAAATTCATTTTAATTCTAAATACTCGTTGCGCAGCCGATGCTGAAGTACACGCAGGATAAACTACTGGTAAGCTTGGATTAATTGTCGGTCGCCAGAATCCTTCAGCTCCGCATGTGTAGAATTTTGGAATTTCTTGTGAAAATCTTAAACCATTATTACATGAAATTTCACAAATTTTGAATTGTCCACCGGATCCCCAATCCTTGCATTGTTGAGTACCACCAACTGGATCAGCCAGTTCTGGACAAAATTCATCCAAAACATATACCTTGAAATTACAACTTGCAGAATTTCCCGCTTGATCATATGCCACGTAACTGATATCATAAATTCCCCATAAAAGTGTTTGACCTGATCGATGTCCACTTTTCTCTTGAATTTTCACAACGCCAACATTATCAGAAAAATGTGGCTCATCCCAATTGACAATTGACGATCCATTCTTAGTGATGATCCAAAGATCACCTGGACAATGTTCGACTTGTGGTGGAATTTTGTCAGCCTCCAATTGTTGGCATTTTAAACCGCCATAGCCTGGTGGACAAATTCGTTGTCCACAATGCGACGGAACGACTCTTTCAACGCCACCAGTAATAACATCATAACCGGCCCATGTTAATATTAAACCTTGATATAATACAGGTTCAGTACGACAATCACGAACTTGCTTCTGAATTTCATTAGTAACATGCAAAGCACGAGACCAAATTTGTACTTTTGTTAAATGCCCTTGGAATCCAGATTCAGTGTATCCTTTAGGATTTTCCGTTTGAGGTTTTCCTAAAACAGTCCAAGCATACGGCGGCAATGTTCTTCCACTTGCGTAACCTTCAGTTTTGCTGGCAATAAGACCTTCAGTAATTAAAATAAGCTCGCCGCCATTATCACCATTCCAAACCACTGCGACATGGTGCCATTGTCCATCATTAATAGTCGCGTATTCTCTAAATGGCAGATAAACATCTTGAATATCATGGAACAATGAAATTTGAACTCCATTACTGTGAGCTTGGATCATTGGCCGACGATTGTTTGGCACGTGTGGTGTAGAGACACTGTAAAGTGTGAAGAAAATTCCTGCTTCATCTTTTTGTGTAAATTGTACCCACATAGCGACAGTCAGGCTCTTTTTCGCTCCAGTAAAGAATGGAATGACTTGAGCTGCACTACTTCGCGTTGAATCAGTGAAATATAAATCATAATCAACTTGAATGGACTTTCTGCAATCGTCTCCAGTTAAATTAAATGGACATTGACAGAAAAATTTGCCAGTCAAGTCGATGCAAGTAGCTGAAGGTGGACATGAATTTTCTTTACAATCAACAATATCATCTTCGCATGTTTTTCCAGTATATCCCGGTGGACAAATGCATTTAAAATCAGCGCCATTGTCAACACATGTCGCACCATTTTTGCATGCACCATCTTGACATGCGTCGTATTCATATTGACAACCAATTCCAGTATAATCGTCTGGACATGTACAATTCAAACCCGAACCAAAGTCCTGACATTGTCCATTATGCATGCAGGGATTACCAATGCATCGCTCTGGCGCTGTTTCACACTGTTTGCCATCAGTTCCCGAAGGACAAACGCAGAAAAAGTCCTGGAAGAGATCGACACATTCAGCATCATTTTGACATGGTCTATTCATGCACATGCCAACATCATGTTCACATTTATCACCAGCCCATCCTTCAGGACACACGCATTTAAAGCCACCAACTTCATCTCGACAAGTCGCGCTATTCAAGCATGGATTTGAGGCGCAGTCATCAATATTCACCTCGCAAATTGCGCCGGTGTAACCTTCACGACAATGACACAAGAATTGATTGTCTAAATCAACGCAACGATCGGTACCCACTGGATTGCAAGGATCACTCAAGCATTCGTCGATTTCCGCCTCACATTGAAGACCAACAAAACCTGGACGACACTGACAAGCGAATCCTTCAAGTTGATCCACACACGTCGCACCATTTTGACATGGCATTGCCGCACAATCATCGATTGTATGTTGACATTGTTGACCAGTATAACCTGGTTCACATGTACAAGTATAACCGGCAATTTGATCTAAACATTGACCATTATTACGACACGGTTTATTTGCGCATTCATTTATATTAGTCTCACAAGCAGTGCCAGTCCAACCCGGATGACAAATACATTCATGATGGAACAGATTGTCAACACAAATACCATTTAAGCATGGATTACCTGAGCAAAGATCTATCTTCTCGTGACAACGTTTACCAGTGAAACCTGGTGGACAATCACAACTGAAATCTGCAACTAAATCAGTACAATTTGCTCCTAATAAGCAGGGTCGCTCTGCACAATCATCAGTGTTAATTTCACAACTCTGTCCTTCCCATCCGGGGAGACAATCGCATTTATAACGGCCTTGTTGAAGCGCTACACAAGTTGCGCCATTATTACATGGATTTCCACTAGCTGTACAAGGATTAATTGTAATATCGCAATCAACTCCAGTGTAACCTGATCGACAGAGACACGTATAATTATTATATCCGGGCTCGTCCTTGCACATTGCTCGCTCTGGACACGTGTCATTTGTACAATCCGATTTTTCGTCTTGACAATTTATGCCTGAATAACCATTGGCACACTGGCATCTATAACCCTGCGGTAAATCAATGCAAGTTGCGCCATTGTAACATGGCTGCGATGCACATTCATCAATGTCGATCTCGCAACGACGTCCGGAAAATCCAGCGGGACAGAAACACTGCACTGCATGACCCATTGGCACACACAATCCTCCATGTTGACACACAGATTCTGTACATGTAACGGGTTTACATGCTTCTCTGCCCACAGAGCCTGATTCATCGGTATACATATTTGTCGGACACTCCATGCATGTAGTAGCACCATGTTGCGGTTGATAGAAATTAATTGGACATTGAGCACAAGGCGCCAATCCCGTATCGGAATACATTCCTGGTGCGCATTTTGCACGACAACGATCTTTACCTGGTGCAGCTGGTTGATAGGTAAATGTTCCTGCTGGACATGTTTGACAATCTTTGTAACCGCCAATTGGTGGTTCACCAGTGTAACTGTTTCTAGGACACTCGAGACATGGAACTAATCCAGTTGGTGAATATGTTCCGTATCCACACACGGGAATACAGTCGTCAATATTTTTTGAACCGGCTTCCTTTGTGTATGTTCCAAATGGACAGCGCAGGCATGCACCTTGACGATCGCTATTTTGATAAAATCCTTTGGGACATGAGGTACATTGTTTTTGTTTTTCACCGGCGAATGTTCCAGCAGGACAATGAAGGCATCTAGGTACATCATTCGTGTCCATATTAAGAACTTCACCGATGCTGCATGTGAAACCACGACTGATTGTTGATTTTAATGCACGAAGTGGAGGACATTGATTGCCAATTGATGATACATTAAGTAATGGTTCAATTACCGCACTGGCATGAGGAACAGAGAGATCAAAGATAAGATTTAGTGTTGAGCCACAAAGATCATATAATTGCGGTTGACGTACGGCAGGAACGATAGCTAATACGAAATCCATTTTGAGAACATTTTCTTCTAAAAGTAATGGCATTGATCGAATAAATGACACATTCATATTAACATTAACTGCAGAGCATCGTTGAGTGAGAATGTTATTGAGTCCAATATAATATTGTGCCATTAAATCTTGATATTGTGGGAGACAATTGCGCGAGACTGCGCCATTGGCTCTATAAGTTACTGATGCTATTACATGATAATCCGCCTGTTGAGTATTTTCAGACACGCAATCGGGTACAACTGATGTGGGTGCCCAGTGTCTTATATTGTTACATGTGAAAGTTTTAACGGGCGCGCCATCGGTGAATCTGTAACCGGAATGACACGTTGCTATGCATTGAAGGGCTTTATCATTTGATGCGCACTTTAATGCTCCGTGCGCTGGCGGTTTTAATTCCCAATCAACGCAAGGAGTGGCCTGGACAGACACTTGGAAGTGACACGATGCTCTATTACCACTGGGATCGGTAGCATATACAGTCACATTTTCAAATCCACCAATGGGAATAACAGCGCGTTCCGGATGAAAGGTAACTTTAACTGGTCCTGATGCGTCAGTAGTATTTATTTTTCTACGAGTTTCATTGAAATTAACAATATAACTGTCTTGACGATCAACTAATTCAATAACATAACTCTGCGGACAGCTCAATTTTGGTGGTGTAACATCAGGCACAGTTATATTAATTTCACAAATAGCGACATTTCCATCGTAATCAAACGCCACATATTTAACTACAGTATCTTCGAAAATTCTGATTGGCGTTTTGAAACTTTGCGGCTTCACTTCTAATCGCGCTATACTACCACTGTTATCGATAGCCGTTGGCTCGGTAAAGTTGACGGGTAAAAGTCCGCCGTCTGTTCCTTTCTGTACCATAATCGGTTGTTGAGGACAATTTTGAAAAACTGGCGGTTCATTGTCAACGCAAGGTGAAAATCCATAATCATATCCAAGTAATGGATCGACTGCAGGTTCATCACAACCCATCAATTCAAATTTCAAACAAGCATTATCCATATAACTCACTATTCCCAAAATAACATATCGTGCTTGAACATATTTTGGTAATGTAATCATTGCGAGTTCTCCATAATTTCCAGGATCTCTCATCGATAAATTAAAGTTCGGGAAGTATACAACATAATTATCATTCTCTGCCTGTTTATAGAAAAATCTTATCTCGGTAGGACGCCCAACAATATCATTAGTCACAACTCCTTTAACTAAAATTGCTTTTACTCGAAAAACTTTACCAAGATCAACGCTAACATATGTAAAAGCCTCTTGTTTACCGCACCATCCAGTGACTGAATTAAGTCTGACATTTTTCGCTTCATAATTGGGTCGCTCTGATGTTGCATTAATAGCCGAGTCGGGAATACGTCCAGATGAGAGTCCAAGAGGTTTAACGACACGACATTCTGGCTCCCGAAGACAAACAATTGGCTTAGGATTGATGAGAATATAACCCGGTCGATTACATCCAAAATGAACTTCTGAACCTTGTTCATAACTCCTGGCATTTTGATATCCATCACTAGGTCTTCCAGGATCTTCGCATACGGGTCCTTCACATCTTAAATCACCGAAATCCCATACGCCATTGGCTTGACAACGTACAACATTGTCATGACGATTAGTTTGACCGGCGAGTTTAAATGTATCTTGACAGCCAAAGAAAAATGATGATTGATATTTTGCATCAGCATATTGACCATATTCAGCGCCTGGTGTTGGTAGAGGTTTTCCACAATCGATTCTAGGACACGCTGGTTGATAACCAGATAACCAATAATCCGGTAAACCAACTTTAGGATCGTATACACATTGTCTGAATCCAGATGTAGCTGTGTTACGTAAATAACGACCTGTATTGCCGCATTTTAGTGTAACATTTTGTCCAAATGGTACTAATACACTTGTCTCGTCGGTTCTTATTACTGAGAGACCTTCATTTTTGTCATCTGGAAGTGAAACACACTTTGCAAATTGACATTCAGGTGTTGTGCCATTCCAAACGCCGCTAGAAGTACAAATAACAGCGGATGAGCCTGCGAGAACATAACCAAAATTACACTGGAATTTTATAAGATCACCAAAGTGAAATTGTTCTTTGGTAGCGAGAATTTTTCCATTCTCCGGCGCAGGAATATTTGGACACATGACTGGTACACAAGTCTTATTTCTTTGATATATATCACCGTCCCTCTCGCCAGTTTCTGATTTACCAATTGCAAAACCAGCAGTGCCATTACCTTTATAGAGCTCGTAACCTGTATTACATAAGCATGAATAACCGCCTGGATTATTAACACATTTTTGATGACAACCGCCATTATTTGCTGCGCATTCATTAATATCAGTACACTCCAATCTTGTACAACCCATTAATTCTAATTTGACACATGGTGCCACAACATAATCTTGAATGCGAAATTTAATAAAACGCGATTCAATTGGAACTGGAAGATTTAATATAGAGAGAGTTGGCTCCAAAATTCTGAATTCAACAGGTGTCCCATCAGGATTTGTATAATCTCTAAATACATCTGTTAGTTCATCGCTATATTGAATCCTCATAGCAGATGTGAATGCAATATTTCCATCAGTTCTTGCAACTACTTGAGTTCTAAAACCTCGTATAATTGTCGGTGCTTTCATATCAATCATCACCCAATTAGTTCCAGGTTCAACGTTATTTCCGCACCATCCATCACCGCTATTTAATCTCACACCAGATTTTGTATAACCGCGTTCTGAGCTAGATACAGTTATAGATTCATCTGGAATACCACCATTAATCAGTCCTAAATCGCCAATAGGACGACACTCCATAGTTGGTGCAAAACCGCTCTTGCATTTGCAAGCGAATGCTCCAGGTGAATTGACACATTCTGTGGATGCTAAGTCACATTGACTTGAAGCACACTCGTTGATATCTTCGCAAGACGGAATATTTTCAAATCGTTGATCAGTTCCACATGTAATAATATTTGATCCAGTTAATTTATATCCACGATTACATTGAACACGTGCATCATCACCAAAATGATATTTCTTATTAGTATCAACGACAAAGCCATTTTTTATAGTCGGTATAATAGGACACCGAGCTCGTGAACACGTTGGTACATTGTCAGACCAAGTTCCGTTGGACATACATAAAATAACAGGATGTCCACTTCTAACGTAGCCCGGTTCACATTCAAAACGGACTATGGTTCCATAGCTACGACCGCCACCATTTAATATCGTCATATTGGCATTGGGTGCTTCAGGTAATGGGGCACATTGGGACGCAAGACATGATGGTTTTTTTTCCCATCGTCCGTCTGCCATACAAGAAATTCTTTCAGTTGGTCTACCAGATGGGAAAGCAAATCCTGCATAACATTGATATGTTGCCAGTCCATGATAGGTAACATTAGAAGAACCAATCGAAAAGCCATTGTCAATTTGTGGCACAGGTCCACAATAAACTTCCTGGCAATTAGGAATATATGTAATTGACCAATTTCCACCTTCGAGACATTCCGTTGTAATTTTTGGTTTGCCCGTGGCGAATTCCTGGCCCAATGGACATGAAAATGTTATCACTGTTCCAAAGGCCGTGTCCCTGCTGCTAGCAAGTGCACCTTCACCTGATCGGAGTGCTGGACAATCAGCGGAAAATGTTGCTTGCCATCCTTTAGCACTTCTCAATGCATCGGAAACAAATCTGATGAGCATTTCACCACTTTCAGCAGTGAGAGTGATTTTTGGTCGTGTATTCGATGTGAAACCATCGCCAGAGTGTAATCTCAGACCATTAGTGTTGGATCCGTCATAAACTTGAACATAATCTGTATTGTGTACATTGAAATTTGTAAATTTAAGCGACAATGCACCACCTTTAGGATTTTTTACTTTGTAAAGACACTCTTGATTGTTGGGATAATCATTGAGAGTGTACGATGGGGATTGAACTGTTCCATTAAGTGCAATTATAGTTGCTCGACAGCCTTGAGTATATCGAATACTAAATCCACGTCTAGAATCACCCAGAGATGTTTTGAAATATAGATATAAATTATTGCTCGTTGACATAATTACCGTGGGATTATTTTCGGATTTACCCGTCAATCTTGCGATTGGTCGGCTCATTGGTGATTCGCCATCTCTTATAAGAATGTAATCTCGATTCATTTCCAAGTCTAATTCAGCAATTTCAAGTGAAATAATTCGACCAGGTTGCGCTTGAAGGATATATAAACATTCTAAACCCCCTGGATAATTTTGCGGAAATCCAGGAGAATTCAAAACTTGTCCTTGAGGTGTAGCACGAAGAATTCCACCGCATGTTTGCGGCTCAGTTTTCCATGATGCACGGAATCCTTTTCGCTCTACTGAACCGTCCGAGCTGAATTTTATTATCATAAAATTGGATGCTGAGACGAATGATTTGTTACTAAGCTCTTCTTTACCAGACAACGTTGCAAGATTTACTGACTTTTCTTCTGTTCTACCACCAACTAAAATTTGAACAATATCGAAACTTTTTTCCGTTTCAAATTCTTGAAATTGAAGCAAAATATTATGACCCTGCGGCCCTTCCAGAGTCCATTTACAATTGCTCAATGGTGTATATTTATGTGGATAATTCGGACTTTCAACAACGTCACCGCTACTGGCCATATAATATTGACAATTATTCGGACAATCTATTTCATCTGAATAATCTCCACAGTCATCTTGCTTGTCGCACTTGAATGCAGAATTAATACACTTTCCATTTGAACAATGAAAAGATCCTGTGTAATAACAGTAAATAAAAAATATATTAAACATAGCGTAATGCATTCAATATTTATTTTTCATATATTATTCAATCGCCATTGATAATTATATTTGATTAATGGATATTACCTGCAGGACAAGCGTTTGCTCGGCACATAAAGGGTAATAACGATTCACAAGTAGTGAGTTCCCACGACTGTTGTTGGTTATCAGTAATGACAAAGTCAACACATTCACCAGACTTTGGATCCGGTTGTTTCGACGCCCAGAAACCTAACAGAAATATTACAAAAGATAAGAATATAACGTTACTTCATTCATTTTGTTAACATCAGGAAACAATTCCTATACATATATATTATATATATACAATAATATGTGTGTATATACACATATAGATGTCTAGTCACTGTCAGACAAGAAAAGTATGTCTTTGTGCCATCGCGACATCAGAGTTAGTTCCGCATTTCCGCGACCTCGATACGTTCAACGATCTTTCGCGTGTTTCACATGTATTTAAGTTTTTAAATGGATGTACATTGCCAACTAGTCTCCATGGGTATGAGAATCGTGACCGTAATAGCAAGACGTATCAAATGAAATTCATTAATTGCTGCACATTATCTTTGAATAGCGTCAGCGACTCATGACGTGTACACACGAATAAATTTACAATTTATAATTATACATATAAAAATAAATAATTAAAAGCTAATATATTGTTGTAATATGGTGTTTTCATAATTTATATAATTTGTGCATAAGATTTTAAATATGAAACACACCGGCATATTGCGAAACAAGCATTCCAGCAGCAGACTCCAAAGTATTAGTTCTCAAATCATCTAAAGAAGCAAGTCCCAACCAATATCGATCCCAATTTCTGCCTATCATACTGGCAGAAATATTGTTCTCGTTGTAAGACTCCACAACCATCAATTCGCTGCCATATCTAAAAAATAATAATCATTCAGATTTAACTTTAAAATAAACAAAATAATTTCATTTAAATTTGTATGATAAATAAAAGAATGTAGACAAACCTTCGACATAATTCAGCTGCTTTTTCCCACGAATGCCTTATGTTGAAAAATTTATAGCAGTATATTCCTTTGAGATCCCAACCTACATGAGATAACATATGATAAATATCAGTAAAGGGAATTGTATTAAAATTATATTATATGAAGAAAATAAATGTAAAGTTTGATATTACAATTCTAAACAAGTTCACTATTGGTTTTATATACTTGTTTGTTATGTGTCTTTATGTGTGGCTCTCATCAGAAAGGCGGTTAACTGGTGACCCATACAGAGATGACGAAAGTCAACAACTCGACCTCGATCGTTTTTAGTGCGAGCACACAAGCGCAGTTTAAGTATGTATACAATCAAACATATGAGGTTTTATACCATTTTATATGTGCAACAGAGTTCAATACTTTACAGTGTCTCTTTGTGTATATACACTGTGCATGAATTGAGGAGGAGAAATGCCGATTTCAATGTTGATAACTCGTCTCTTTTCTCAATTCACGCAAAGGGGCTATCAGGACATTGACCTAATAATGTTTCAGTTTGACATGATAATTTCCTCTCAGATTCTTCTACAATTAAATTGCAACACGCGACAGATAATTATTATTAATCTGGCATCGTAATTGAGAAGTAAAAGGTGCCAATTGATAAATTATTCGCCAGTTATTTAAGTTTCAATTGCGTGTTTTATGCAAATTGCGTCTAATTTTTTATTTGGCGGGAACGGTGAGCAAGATGGCGGCGGGATTAAGAAGATTGCAGGGTGTTATTATTCAATATCAATTGCATTTATTATCGTTATTAATCAATGCCATCCGAGATATCAGGAACAACCGGACAGTTAATCCGTGTCAGGAGGGATCCAAAGATTCCAATGGGCATTATATTCAGGCCTACTTTTCTCCTTTCGCTTGCAATTTCAACAGTTGAAAAATATTATTTATGTTCAATTAACCAAAATATTGTTGAGTGAATGGATGAAAAAAATTCTATCACTTTCATGAAGTTATATATATTTACAAATAGCTAATGAAGCTTGAAAATAATACATTACTAACCTATAAATTATAATGAAAATTCGTTTTTTCTTTAATACATTGCAGATATGCCTTAAAGTTTTTGAAATAAAAATCAATAAATAATACCGAGAAATTTTGTTGCGTATAACATTTTATATTTCATTTACAACTCTGAGCGATACTTCTATTGCGTAATTATAATTTCTTGTATGTTTTATACACATCTCATGGACTTTTACTTTGCTTAAAGGTCAACCGGCCATGAAACGTTGCGTTCCATCCCCAGCTTAAACGTTTATATTTATTATTGAATATAAACATCAACTATTTTCTCTATTAATTTATCATTTACATTAGTCCTTACATATTATTTTCCTCATTATTACAAACGCATACATTCATATTGTCTAACAATATTCCCTGACATCACCTATTGAGAATTGAAATCTTTGAAAAAATATCACTATAAATCAAGATGGATGACCGTTTATTAACGGTGCTGAAGAACCTTGGTGAACTCAGTGTATTGTATATTTTTAGGACGAAAATGATGACGCTGGACTGATGCAGTGGGATGAGCCAGACTCACCATCGAGGAATGCTGTTCTTCCTCTTTCCTCTTTTTTTTTTTTCTTCACCAAACCCTCATGGTATAGAGGTTATATCTCTGAATGGCCAAGTATATACATACAAAACTAAGTAAATTTGAAGATGCAACTTTGAAATTAAGGTACAGAAACAAAAGATCTAATATATTCGATTTATATACTTTTATGAAACTTAATTAATTTTTCATTGTGATATATTGGATTATTAAAATATAATTAATTTAAATAGGAAATGAAGATTGTTTTTCCTCATGGCGACAATAAGCTGCGTTCCACTTCTCTGGTTTATTATACATCAACAACGTCGTGCAATTATGTAGGTTGCGATGGCAGTGTGAAGATACGGTTTTTTTTTGCCGTTAGATTCAAGTATATAACTTTAGTCATCTATGTCTACTGGCGTCGACACATATCCCGGTTATATATACATATGAAATATGTTTATGTATAATCTCGTTAAAATCAAGTTATATGACTGTATTTATACACATTGTCCATACGCATCGTTGTTCATCTTGTAGGTATATTAGGCATTTTTATATTTTTATATAAATTATTCTAACCGTTCTTTCTCTTTAAAATTTTCCTCATTCTCCAGCTGTTTACTAATTTCATTTAACCTCAACTCGTCAATTTCTCTTTTCAGATACTGCAGAGATTGAAAAAGAATAAAAAATTGTAATTTCAAAAGTTGATAGTTGTCTAACGGATCATTAAACAGTAGAGAATTTCCGAGGTGTTTGTGTGAGAGCAGTCTGATAAAATTTTCTGTGGACCACTTGGAAAATATTTTATTATACCGGCTTCTAGAAAATATAAAGACGGCAGTTCTATGAATAGCAGACACAATAGAAACTGAGAGGGGTCTAATCTACCTGGCACCGGCGCTTATTATGTTGTGTACCTGTTCTCAAAGAATGGAAAGAAGAGAATATGTCAGAGGTGAAGAAAAAAATTCCTTACCATTTGGACAGGTAAAAATGTTGTTGGGAACCTGGAATAAAAAAAATTCACATCAAATTATTAATATATAAATTATTTAATTTCAGTAAAGCATAAGAATAAATAATATAGATTGAGATAATATACTTTTATGTATAAAATGATTGAGAAATTTTGTTTAATTCACAAGTATACTGTCTATATGATGTGACGATAATATTCTGATGACATAACCGCTGTGATATATTACAATCATTGCAACAAGATCAGAGAGTTGTTCTGTGTACGCTGTGCACGCACAATACGTGTGTGGTTGACGTCGCGAAACACGAGTAATTCAACAAGAAACCAACGGTAGTATTACATTTCCTGGATGAAATGGCGAGAGCGAATGGACACCGAGAGAAAAATCTTCTGTAGAATTTACACATTCGCTTTCGGTTTCTACAACAATTTTTTTTTTTTTTCAATTCAACCTTAGTCATTATACATGTATGAATGTTAATCCTTTTTTTTTCTCTTCAGATTATATGCAGTTTATTGCATGATTGAGTATGAAAGATCAGTACATAGCAGTATATGTATTATTATTTGGTCGACGTTTGGATGTATATGTTTTGGCATATGCGTATATAAATGTAAAGTCGACTCGCTTTCACCGCTTGGCACATACTAATAAACGCTGTGAAAATATATATAAACCTACACGCTACATTAAGCAAGAGGCTCTTGCGGTATTGAGCACTATAGAACTCAATACAACTTTGTGCAGCAGGTATGTCAATTATTTTCATCGACAACCTTTGCATCAGAGAGTTTCCCCAAGACGTAAAAGAAAGATGCTATGCACGTGTGCCAGTACAAAAAAAGTCAATTAGTATAAAACAAAAAATTCCTAAGAGAATATTAAGCATACAAAAAATAAATAAATATTTTTGAAAGCCTCACCTGTGTCGATACTAATTGAAGATGGCACAAAAGTGCGGCGACCCCAACGGCTGTCACTGCTCTTATCAACATTTTTCTGTAACAAAGATTTAAGAAGGAAAATTAATTAACTGATCTCATCATCAATCATTTAAAATAATAAAATTATCAGTATATAAATTGATGGAGCTGATGACTTGTTATATTTTAATTGAAATTCTGCGGTTGATTTTAAAAGCAGAGTTCAATTAATGCAAGGATACGACAGGTTGAGGTGCATGCAGGGTCAGTTACGCTTTTGTTAAATCATCCCTTGTATAAATTGTGTATAATAAACCGGTCGACTTCTGTCAGAAGCCTCTTTCACGTCTTCCGGTAATTTAAAAAAGCGTTTTTAATTTCCTCCATCTGTTTAATACACGCCCACTTTGAATATTACACAAATATTATCTAAGAACATGATTCGAACAAAAAAAAAATAAGGCAAATGAATATACTGATCAGATTATCATTTATGAATAGAAATAATAAATATATTGAAATCATTTCTCGTTGAAATTCTAGAGATATATTATTTACAAATATAAATATATAATTAAATTCAAGTTTAGAAAAAAAGGAAAAGTGATCACTCCCACGTAAATTTGCACCTACATGTCATTACGAATTTATTACATGTTGAAATATAGTCCCTTATACATACAGATAAAAATATAATTTGAAAAAAGATTAATTGACTGATGGGTATAAGTGCAGTGGTGTTGCGAATCCTATGCAGTAATTTAATTGCATATGCAATAATCATGACGCAAGTGTAGTGTGGTACAAGAAGTCACTCGTATTACATCGCGTCTCGTGGGAAGTCCACATAACATATGAATGATGAAGAATAATTATTGTCGTCGATCTCGAAACCTGCCCATCTACAATGATTATCGCGCGCGCACGTCCCCCAGTTGGAATTACTCTTTCACAACACCAGTATTGTCTAGTTTTTTTTTCCAAGTCTCATATATACTTCCTCTTTATTTTTTCTCGCGATACATTTGATGATGATCATGATAAATTAAATGCATTCCGTGAGACCAAGACAGAAACACTAATATTAAATCATAAAATTGCGTCAATTAATTATATGAATCATATCAATATATTTCGTATTAATTAAGTTTTGTATAATATATACTAATTATTTAATATAATTCTGATGGATATAAATAGAAATTTATCAGGATAAGCTACAGATATTTAGCCAGAGGTTTTAAACATTTTGTCAAATTGAAATAACGGGATGAAATTAATTTTTATAAACCTCAAAGTTTTTGTGTGTGAGCGTGAACAAGTGTTGGGTATATTTCCCTTGACTTGGTTGCGATCATCTTTATACCCACTGTTGACTGACCGAACCGGTATGACCAGTATATATATAATAAAAATACAGGTAAACTCAAACGTCAAGATTATATACCAAGTCTTTCGTTGACATGTCAGTCACTTTATATCCGTATATTTAAACCGTATTTGCCACAAAGGTCGCAATCGTTTGTTATATTTAGTAGTATCATTCGCGTTTTTGCTTACAATTTATTTTTCCACCTCGTGGAACGAGCAAAAAATGACAATCAAGCAGAAGAAAATATTAATTTAAATGTAAATTTTATTTTACTACGAGAATATGTTTATTGATAAGTCGGATATTAATTCGTAGAATCAAATGATTCTATTTAAATATTTAAATAGTCCGTTAGCCTGTGGTTGTTTAAAATAAAGAAAAAAAAAATAAGCGAACAATGACTTCCCAGGTTGTCGGTTAAAATAGTGTTGGCGGATTGTAGATATGACAAACGAAGCGCGAAACGAGTATCGCACATATCGCCGGTGCGAAAAAGACTTCTCTGTTTATATACTATATAGTATATATGTAGTGTATGTATCATATAAATACCCACAACTATTCTCGCACTCAGTAGGCTAAACAACGGTGATTATGAAGCTGTGATAATTTGACTTCCGGACTCGCGAAACCGACTGAACTATATTCTACTTGATTACTTTTTTTTATACTATTGTATATCATTTTACATACTTTCACTGAATACCAGAACATTGAATCAATATGAAATATATTTATTATGATACACAGGCAACAAAGTATTTATTAATAATAGGACATTAAATTTTTATTAATAACTTGTATTGATTTATATTGATCCAATATATGATAATCATTTTCTTCATGTTTCAGGGCATATGTAGGGGATGCAGTAAATGATTAAACGAGTTTAACCCACATGTAAATATCCATCCTGGAGTTATGCATATATAAAGATGTGGTTGAAAGAAATATCTTGCGCATTCCAGCGGCAGAATCATGTATATGCTTTTATATATAAAATGGATGTATATCGATAGAACTAACGGTGAAAATCCCTACTTTAGCATCGTGTTGACGTCACAAATATGCGTGTATATAGATATGCATGTGTAAAAACCGGTATCTATTTCAACAGGAATATTTAAAATGTATTACTCTGAAGTTTTAATTTTTTTGTGTCAACGTTTTGTTCGATGCTAAAGCGGTAAAACATTTTTGATGAATTGCATTATCCAATACAAGTATCTTTTTGTGTGTATTTATATGCTTGTATAAATATACATAAACGTATATTTACAATCAAGAAAGTGCAAATAAGGTTTTCACGTTGATAATAATATTCCGCCTTGATGATGAAACGGTGAATCAACCGATCACGAAGCGAAGAACCGCTACTTCATTGTCATGATGTTTAGTGCCACGGATTTCCGTAAACCCTAAATGGACTTCTTGAATGATTTCCGGTAATATCTATCAATTGTTAAATATTTTATATGTATAAGACACGTATTTTTAATGTATAAAAATAATTAGTTAATGTTTTTATTATATCTTTGAATGTCGAATTGATTTACAAAATGTACGATAACATGTTTTGTACTGTGGCTGAACGAGTTTTCACGCAAAAGTCGTATGGCTGGATGAGTTTATTTTTCTTGATTCTTTTTTTTCTTACAATCATACAAACCATACCATAAATCAATCGCTGTACTTTAAATACTGAGAGAAACGTGGCGATTCTCACGCGATTTAATATTATATTATTGGCCTGAATTTTCATTGCAATGTAAGCATTACACTCGCTCATTAATTGAAGCACAATAATACTTAAATGATGCAAATATGCATAGAAATATATGTACGAACATTTTAAAACCGTTAATTGCATATCATTTAACTGTAACTGTGACTTTTATGTGCTAGTAACTCATCGATTACTTCTATTTAATATACACACATACAAATTTTTACATAATTTTTGAACCAATTAATTGTTCTACCGTTAAAATTATAATGAAGATAATAATATTTATGATTTCAATCTTTATCTTTCTTTATCATCATGTAATAGAATTTTTAAAATCATTTTAATTATTAATTCATTTTTTTTTTTATTTTTCAGATTATTCAAGTGATGGATCACGAAATTATGTGCTTGGTCAACTAAAACTTGTCTAGACTTGATGTTTAGCTAGACTGTTAGCGATGGAGAAAGCTATAGAGAAGAGAAATCCCGCATGATATTATGGCGAAAACTTTTTACTAGTTTTTGACTAATCGAATTTGAAATAAATATAATACATTCACAACTGATTAATATATCAAGTAAAAAAACAGGAGTTCAATGATAAAAAATAATACCGTGTACCCGCACACTGTAATGAACTATTGTTCCAGCCGTTTAGGTAAATATTTATTTGTTGAAACAAAATGATTAAGTGCATGAGTAGAAAGTATAAATGTTTAAATATTAAAACATCCGTAAGAGGTAGTTGAGAAAATTGAATTCATGGTATTCCTTTTGTAGATAAAAATATATACGGTTGTTCACTGATACACAATGTTCTCACGTCAGTGTACTATGAAATAAAAAAAGTTTCACATAAAATTTCCTTCACCCTGTTGCAGTGATATACAATCGTGACCAATCGTGCGTGCTTTGCTCTTATACTTGGTCTGCTCTCTGATGGAGAGAGTTCGTCGACCGGTGACACACTCGGAGTAATCATGTTGCTGGAGTCGAAAAATATACAGTGAAGATCCGGGAATATTAGCATATACCCTTAAATTCCAATGCTAGAAATATTTCCATGGGAGATATGTATTTCATTTCGAATTCTTTACAATGTTTACGACGTGAAAGGTATAAAGTATTTCTTTCAATTTCGTGTTGACCATTTTAAATATATATTCACGCACCTATCAAAGAAATGAATGCAATGACTGAATTTATATGTCAATTATTCTTGTGGTGTGCGCGGTGTATATGTCAATATAAATTATGTGATCAAGGGTGTGGCAAAATTTCATTATAAATTTCTCAATAATAAGATGAAGGAATTTCAAACCATAAAAAATTTAATATATAAAATAAATACAATATTATGTTTATTACAATTGAGAAATAATATTGTTTTCTATGATTGAAATCGATATAAAAATAATATATAAATTTTTATTTTATAAAATTGAATTTTTTGTAGATGTATAAATTAAGGGATTTGTTTCAATTTATTTTTTATATGAGCTAAAGTATAAAGTTAAGGATTTTAAATGCACATTGTGTGCATCCGCTCATGTTTTACGCCCACCTGAGTTAGTCTCTCTCATAATACCACTACAAACCCACAGACCACAGACATATTTGCATCTACCTATATATAAAAACTCTAGATCGGCCATGGATATATATAGAAATATCGTTTGAGACTTTACCAAGAGATCGTGACGGTATATTCACAATATCTATACAGTATAATGTATATATACTTCCTTTCCAGCCTTATAAAAATTCCAACCGCTGCCTTTCATTTCACAATTCAAAGTATTATCATATATATTCTCCCTTCATGTCCTTGGATCCGCAAATTCGACACAAAGACATAGAGCGGCGACATAATAATAAAATCGTATTGTGTGGTTGGTATAAAAATAAATAAACGAAAATCGAAAAGAATTAAAGACTTACATTTGTCGGTGCGTTCACCACCTACTCAAAAAGTAGTCCTTACAAGGCACATGAACACTTTATAAAAATCTGTTTATTTATTAATTTAATTTTTTTTTATTTATTTACAGAATGCAGCGATTCTGCGATCACAATTGCACTGTATGCGAGAGTTGATTCACTTCTCACTTTTTGGAATGAAATTTGAAAAATCCTTTTCAATGCTGAAAGAAAAATATGTATTCGCCGATGCGATATTTTGAAGACTCGCAAATTAAATTCAGGGTCACGGAGTTCTTTCCCTCCGGCCCGACAACACGAAACTGAGGATCGCCGCTTGAAGCAAGTCCAGGTGAACGTCGGTGGCGGATAAAAGCTGTCTTACTTGCTTACACGTTGTAGGAGAGAGACAAGATAAGGCCCCCGTGGTGAAGCCTGCCATGAATAACACAGGGAAAGGTGTACGGGGAGGTGGGTGATGAAGACGACGAAGGTGCACTCTCGGATAAAATCGGGTTTTCTCGGTTTCTTCGCGATGCCGCGCGACCAAGAGAAACGGGCGGGATACACCTGAGGGTAGGTATGCGTTTAAGAGATCAAGAAACGTTCGGTATAGACATATATGCAGCACTAACCAATAACGAGTTAACCGTAATTTAAAAAAAAAAAATTAACATGGGCATGAATTAAAATCAAAATTATTTTCTATGTTTAGGATATCTTTTTTAATATTTTTATATGATTCCAGATAATTCAACAGCGATTGGAGAAAGAATTAAATGAATGCGTTACGCAATTTTATGGGAGAGTAAATATAGTATTTCAATAACTAAACGAAAGTCTAATAGAGATTGTCTCACTATAACGAGTATTGGGGATATGAACGCTAGGATAGAAAGCGTTTGTTATTCGTATATAGATATAATTATCTTCACTTTGGCTTTTATTTTTATAAAGCACCTGCAGTTCAACCGTGACCTTTATTAAATTGATAATAATGAATACGTTCGATTTTTATCATACATAGATATTAAAGAAAATTAGGTATTTGTACATATAATGATTTTGTTTGAATATTAATTTACAACTTTCTCAAGTAATCATGATTTTTTTTTTATATAGGAAAATTTCATCTGAGGAAAGGAATAAAAGTTATTTCATGAGAATAATAACATGATAAATGATTGTAAGCCACTTCATTTATATATTTTCTTTTAATAGTTTCATACGTGCTCTTAGTAACATGCTCAATGAAAAAATAGCACATATAGTGAAGGTGCACAAGTACATTCCGTTAGCAGTTATCAGGTCTGTTGCACTTCGAGGCGTTCAACTCCACGTAATTGTGATCATGGTCGAGTGTTTTACAAGTTATTCAAAGTATATTCTTGGTTCTATATTTCAATAATATCGGATTATTAATTTAATACAATGCAGCAAAATTAACTGAAACGAATGCAAAATATTTTGGAGAATTTCGCCATGTAAAAGTTTAATTTCAAACATATCCAGTGACTATAAAATATTTCTGTGTGAGGGTATTTTGCTCAGCATTTTTTTTTTTCTTACATTACTCATAAATTCATCCACATGAAATATGATATAAGTCATTGACCGTGCGTAAATAATTGGTAACTGTTTTTTTTTCTTTCTGTAACTTTGTACAATTTAAGAGGAGCAAAGTAATAGCTATTTATTTTTCCTTTCGTTTTATTTCAGTCACGTGGGCTTCGCGGACGATTGGCATAATTTATAAATCATTTGATATAAACCTCAGTCAGATTATCAAGACATACCAAATAAAAAATTCATCAAATAGCTTCACAATGGTAATGAAATCGTGAGATGAATTTAAGTGCAAACAAGTTTAGCTGCGGCTTCCAATATGCCAAGCGCTTGATTATGTTGATCGCTACATCCATCATATATACTTTGAAACGTGACACATATAGTTGATATTATAAGTATATGCATGAAGCTGACCAATATGGGTGATGGCTTTAGGTAGTGGCTATCGTTCGACAGGAAACTCCCAAGCATAACGGTATTATAGAGCCAACGTGGCTTTAAGTAAAAATAGTAATAAAAAAAAAAACATTGTCGATAGATCGCTTCACGCTTCACGCCCATGTTTTGCTATGTATAATTATGTGTATATGCACTCAATATCATTGACTTACAATGTTGGACTTATCGCATAGTATTTTAATAAACTGTGTACAGAGTTCGTTGACTTGATGATGAAGACAAAAAAAATATTTAAATGGAATCTGGTGTATTAAATTTCACACACATTCCATTGATGATTTAAATGTTTTTTTTTATATTGTTAATTTTACAGAGTTACATCTCTCTTTGTGTGTAGAAAATTTTTTTAAAATTGATAATTACTTTTGCTAACTTTTAAATTATAAATCCAAGTTATTTTGATTGCATAGGTGATTTATATATTTATTCAAATTGAATTTAAGTGTCTTTTGCTGACCTCACAAAGCACTACTGATAGTCACTGAAGCACGCAGTTGATCTAACGGCATTTCTTGAACACAAAATTATACATAGCAGTATGCGTTCACTATACGTCAAGTATTGTATAATCAATGGGCGGTGCGCGACCGAGTAACAATTTTTTTGAGAGCACTTTTAAGATTCAAACAGTAAATAATTCGTTGAATCTTTTGCAATCCTCGTAAATTATCTTTAGCACGTTTTTTTTTCTTTATTTCTTTTGGTCAGAAATTATTTTCGGTCATAAAACTTGTGGCGGAATAAAAAAAAATATACAATCTATATAATAATTTTAATGTTTTATAGGAATATGCATCAGCAAGATGAGATATTATTGATGAGAATTACGAAGAGAGAGGAAATATGAAAAAAAGTAAATTCAGGGCTAGACCGGAACAAAATGAGATGGATCCAAAGTGTGCAAAGGTGTGGAAGCTAAAGGAATGCAGGCCGAATGAGGTCGCTACCGTTGAAGGCAAACTGCTGTAATATGCCTTGTCACAAGAGCGCGGATCTTTCTCTCGTTTTTATTCCCCTTTTTCCTAAGAATCTACTCACAGCTTGCGTTGGCGTATTAACCGTTCGCATTCTCAGGTAACTAATTCATATTACTTTCATATCTTATGCATAACTCATTACAATAAAATTTTAGGCAGGCATTTAGTTATACAATTATTCCTAATGTCGTAAGGTAAAAACAATGCGGATGAGAATACAAATAAGATGATTCAATGATCCGTGTCGAAGGTTAGATTACGGTAAATTTTATAATTAATTAGAATTTTATAATTGTAGGCTGCTGTAGCGTAGCGTTAATTTATCAGCATTCAAATTAATCCAACAGTTGCGGATATAATATAAGAAAATTACAGTGAATAAAATATTCAGCGTAGATTTATGTCTCTATATTAATCATGATTGATTTTTTTATTTAGATCAGTACTATTTAGTCTTAACAAATTAATTGAAATAGTGTAAAAATATTATAATTATCAAATTATAATTTATAAACACTCGATAAAAGCGCGATGACATTCATTTGTGGCGGGAACTAATTTTACCAGTGGTTTAGCTTCTCTCGTTGTGATTGCCCATTGGTCACTGAGTCTAATCATGAAAAAATTATCAAACTCAGGCTGTAGTGCTGGACCTTGCGGTGCAGCTTCGTCAGTTGACAAAATGGTTCCATTTAGATATCCAAATGATTCACAAATTTGTTGAGCCTGGGCATTGGTTTCGATTGGCTTTGGGAAACATTCAGTGTGCCAAACGCCGAAAGTACGACGTAAAACTTCTCCCCCGAAAGTTCTGATAAAAAAAAATGTATTATATAATTCACAATTTCAAATGATTTTTTATCCTGTGAAGTTGATATACTTACGCATATTTCGGATTGTTTTTTATCATTCGACAATGTGATTCATCCTCTCCGCTAGGGCAATCTTTATCACCATCACACAGAAAATCATAGGGAATACATTGTAATTCATTACTGGCAACGCACCTGTAAGTATCTTCTTGACAACTGCAATTTTGTTCATCAGTTTTATCATAACAATGACGAATTTTATCACAAACTCGTTCAGGCGCTGTGAGTTTTAAATATTCTCCACAATTACATTCATTAGGCTCATCAGTTCCATCTGAACAATCGGCTTTTCCATCGCAAAACATTTCTTTGGATATGCACTCGCCATTTCGACATTTGAGTTCAGATTTAGAGCATTCTATAAATTTTAATAATAATTTAAGTGTTAATATGTTCAATTAATTAATGTTTAGGTTATACTTACCACAATTCATTGTGTTCGAATTTTTACAAATGTTTCGTTTCTCTTCACAATAATTCGCCAATTCATCTTCTGCTTTCTCACAATCTTGAATACCATTGCAAACATTTTTCCAAGGAATACATTTTCCACGCTCGCAACGTATTCCATCGCAATATGGCAATTGAGATTGTGATGAATATTGATTATCTATGAATAATATAAATGATTAATCATTTTAATTTTTATTCAACATCGCAAAACATATCCGATTAAATTATTTACCCATGGCGTCCACTAAATACGGAAACATCTGATCAATACTCATCAACGATTGTGTTGTTTTAAATCCACATATTATATCTTTCTCGTGAAAAACTGCAGCAGGATACCATCCACCAGATCCTCGACAAGTGACAATACCACTCCAATCACTATGAGTGTCATTCTAAATAAAAATTTTATAAAATTATACCACAAGAAATCGTTTCGTTATTTTATTCCTCATACATACTTTGCATTCTTTGTCATTGATTTTCTTCCTGAAACATCGATCACACGATAGACAACTATCAGGCACTGACTCAAAGGGAGTCTCTATACTATTAAATTTTGGATCTGTTCCCATTGCAAAACATTCATCCTGTGCATTCGGTGCTGAAAATCTATCAAATACTTTTCATTATTAAAATTAAACATTTGATTTAAATGTATAATATAAATAATTATATAAAACTTGCCGTTCTTCAGCAAAAATTGGTTGAATGTATCGAGACAATGGATGAGGTTCTACATTCAATAATGAAACATTAAATTCTTTGAAAGGTTTTATCATTGTTACATTTCTCGTGTTTTCATACGGTCCAGGTACGAATTTATACTCTGGTGACATTCCCACGATCAATTTTGTCGCATTTAAATCCAAACTGGTGAATAATAATTAGATAATATAATGAATGTAGTGAATTGAATATCAGATAAATATAATCAAGTACTAACTCAATATTTTCTGTACAGCGCAATGAAGTAAGGTACCATTGATCGTGTAGGAAAATTGCAGGACAATGGTATTTACCATCGAGGAAAATGGCACCTTGCCATGGCCACATATGAATAGAATTATCTTCTTCTGATGTATTTTTATAGAGATATGAATTTGCAGGGCTGATAAGAGTCTTTCGACATTCTGTCATAATTGCAACACACTCATTCGTTTCGTTTTGTAGTGATAAATTGAGAGTTGAATTCGAATTAGTCATATCGAATTCTAAATCATTTTCTTCGATCTCATTTAATAATGTCAAATTAGGTGTTGGTGCAATACTCATCCAGGACATACCTCTGCAATGCATTTCGTTTTTAATTCAATTCAAAGTATTCAAGGTGATTTTTTCTTTCAATAAATAAAATTAATGACAAAGATATATTATCTTACTTACTTGAAGCCTAAATATTGGCAAATTTGATTAACATTAAATTTATTATCGTCTCCTTCAGGATCATCGGAGCAATAAGGTTTCCATACACCATTGACTTCTTTAACTAATACACCTTCTCCTGGTGTATTTGTAGCTGGACGGTTATCAAGATCAAGCAGTGGATATTCAAACAGATTAACTGTTGATTTTTCGTCATGTATAACAGAAAAATTTTTATTTATTCAACGGGTTTTATCATCAATTATTAAAGATTTTAAAACTCACAGCAATCTAATTCGTCTTCGTTTAATGGACAGTCCATTTGATGGTCGCATTTTTTACTCTGAGGTATACATGATCCACTACGGACACAGATGAACTCATTTTCCTTGCAAAAATCTTGAATAATTCAAAAACATTCAATGTTTGATATTAGTATTGATATAAAATAAGTAAAAGAATATAATAAAATTATTACTGCAATCTTTTTCATCAGTTGAATCATAGCAATCAACTCGACCATTGCAAACCGCTGAAGGATGCACATTCATAAGAATATCTTTACAAGTGCAATTGACCTCGTCAGTTCCATCTTCACAATCAATTATTTTATTGCATCTTGCGGTCATAGAAATACTTTGAATCAATCTGAAAATGAAATAAAATAATTGATATAATAAGAAAATATACTTGATTATTTTTTTTTCAATATGAATAATATACTTTGTGCATGTAAAACGTAATGGTTGTTCGGGAAAATCCGACGTCGCTGTTTCTAAATCATTAACAGTAGAGGGAGTTTCTTCTGTTGTAACTTCGTCAGTGAAATCAATCACATTTGTAGAACCAACTGTATCTAATATTGAATCAGTAGTAGCATATGTTGTCATGGATATTGGTGTGTCGCCCAATTGAAGAATTGATTTCTTCGTCCATACTTCAGTACTATCAGAAAGTGGATAAGATTCATTTTGAGGATTGGAATTATTAAATAAATCTGGTGTAGATTCATTGACTTCCCTAAACGTTGCTGGATTTGTATGATATGAACAATTTATTTCATCCTCGGCATCTATGCAATCAACATTTTTGTCGCATCTTCTCCGACTTGGCAGACATTTTCCAAATCCGCCATTACAACTAAATCCAGGACACTTGTTTAATGGTTTTGGTCCTACAAGTGCTCGGTTGTCATCTAAGAAACAAATAATTAAGATAACATGAATATAAAATTAAATTGTATAAATATAATTTTTAGATTAATTTTCTGATTTGTAATTAAACTTACGCATTGTGTTATTAATCCAAGGCGAAAAATATGCGACATTTGTGTATGCTCCTGGTTCATCAGGTCGTGCACAACCAATTCCATGACTTATTATTCCTGCCACGTACCATTGATCAGCGAATTCTGATATTTTACACATTAGAGGTCCACCACTATCGCCTTGACAAGCGTCTTTACCACCCTCAATTTGACCCGCACAAATTACAGCAGCTGTGTTATCCGTAGATTGTTTACAGCTTGAAAGAATTGGTACTTCCACTTCTCTCAAATGGTCAGCTATAAAAAGAATTTCAGTTTGAATTATAGTTTTATTTTTTTTTATACTTTAGTTTTTATTTTTATTTCACTCACGTTCAGGTCCGAATTCAACTGTTGATCCCCAGCCGATTGCGGTACAATGTTTGCCAGGAATAGGGTTGAAGGCCGGTGAATTATCGGGAAGACAAATTGATCGAACCCAACGATTGAATCTTAATGGCTCATTGAGCTTTATTAATCCCAAGTCATTCAATTTAAGCGATGATATATATTGAGGATGAATTATTATAAACTCAGCTCGACGAGTTTGTTCCATTGGTGAGTATGAAAAGCGTCGTAAAAGTCCAGCATGAATTCGGTAATAATATAAATGATGTCTAAAATAAAATTATTAATATAATTATTCAATGGCATATATTGATTTTGAAATATTGAATAATTAATACGAACTTTTCTAAACAATGTGCAGCTGATAGAATCCAATATTCATTTAAAATTACTCCACCACATTTGTACAATCCATTTTTATATATTGTTACAATGGACGGCCATGCTTTAGGTAAACTAGCACGACCTCCAACAATTCTTGAATCTAATGATGATTGTTCCTGTTCTAAAATTATCTTTTCCATTTCATCATTCTCCTTAGATTGATCAGTTCTATTATCGTCAGTTTGGTTATCAGTTAAATTAAAGTGTGGAGATGCCACCAAGATATCTTCAAATCTCAAATGCGAACGATAACTATCCTGAGGAGAATTAACACGAGTGCCGCAAAGTATTTCTGGACAATTGACGTAAATTGTTTGTTTATTACAGCCTTCAACGAGCGCAATCTGGCCATTCCCCAACTTTGAGATGTATAAGTTTTGATTTTGCAAAATTGGAGCGGGCACAGGGAACATTTGTGGAGATGGTTGGTTTGTTGATGGCGTTCCTAATTCTCCAGTGCATGATTCAATGGCCCAGTCTATTGTTGGAGTACATGCTGGGTACCATTTGCCTTGATAATTTTTATACAAATAACCAGCAGTGTAACCAATGGTAAATATATCCTCGTCATCCATGATTTCATTGTTTATAAGTGCGGTACAATCTTTTTCATCTCTTCCATTTCGGCATTGTCTTATTCCATCGCATCTTTGGGACAAAGTCAAACAGTTACCTTTCTGATTTTGCTTAGTCCAATCTTCGCAATTAAAAGCATTTTGTGGACAACCTAAAAGATGAAGAAAAAATGAATTCATTTGAATTCAAATATTTTATCATACGAGAAATACAACAGATGTCGGTAAAACAGAAAACTATTTTCATGAATAAAAATTTATATGAAATATAATTTTATCGCGCTGGATACTAGTGCCACCAGCGGACATTATTATAACTTGATTCGCCGGATTCGAATGAGTAATTTTATTTGAATTAAATACAAAATTATTACCAAAGCAACCTAATTCATCTTCACCATGAGGACAATCAAAATATCCATCACAAAGTCTGTCTTTGATAATTCTATCTCTACATGAGCAACGAGTTTCATCACTAGCATCTGGACAATGAACTATACCATCACACCAATAAGCTCTCATGATGCATGAGCTTTTGTCTAAACACTGCAGGTAATTTAATTTACAACTTGATGCATTAACTGAAAAAAAAATCGTTCGTATTAATAAATATTAATGCATTATTTGCAATTAATAATTGAATTATTTATAAAAAATATCTAATGTTACCGTTGTAGCTTGGAGCAACACCAGAGGATAAAACATTAGTGAGATTATTTTCTCTGTTATATGGAGTGTAACTTTCTCTCGCTTGAAATTCATCAGATGGTCCACTAGATCTTTGATAATCACCAGGCAAAGTGGGAAATTGAAATGTAGGCATAAAAGCACAATAAAAAGCTTGTGGATAACCTACATTCATGAAACTTTGTCCAGGCCCAGTTGGTCCAAATTTTTGATCATTATATCCAACATTTGGTGATGATAATTGTGGTGAATTGGCGAAAGATTGAACAGGTGCTGGTTCATAATTTAAAGATTGTAAAGGTACGAATCCCTGACCTTCACCGACATCTGAATTTTTTGATGGATATTGATAATCTCTATGACCTGATGAGGTTGGAGAGAAACCAGACAGTGTTGGTGCTGTTGGATATTTTATTGGTGATTGTGATTGTCTTGGTGAAGGATAAACTGCTGGTGGTGGACCGTAAAAGCACATTGGATATGGGAGTACTGATACTGGTGTTAATTGAAGCTGTTGGCCAGTCTTCATTGTCTCTGCTGTTGGTATCATTGGTGAATTTGATTCAGGCATCATCCCGTATTGATATAATGGACTTGATAATATTTTTGGATCTACTTGATTTGTCTGCGATCTAATATCAATTGATCGAGCAGGAAATGATTGGTTTTCCAATACATCGTAATAAATATTATCTTCAGGAATGATTGTATCTCTATTAATTCGTGTGCTCATTGGATTTATAAAATCTGGAGCAGATAAAGTTTCTTCATTTGCACTTTGTGTTGGAAATGGAATGTAATATTTAACTGGCGCATTTGCTGTTGATGTCGATGATTTTTTTATCATTTCATGGTTTGATCTATCAGTTAATGGTGAATCATCTACGAAACTTCTGGGATTTGTCATTGTTTTTAAATTGGTACTGTCTATCTGACGATTTTCGTTTGGATATTGATTATAATTGAACATAAGTTTGTCATTTTCACTTTTGAGTTGATGATATTGATTTATTTCATTGTACTCCATTTTTTGGCACTCAAGGCATATTAAATAATCTCTTATTTCCGGGTTAGCAACGTTTTTAAAGTCTACAAATGCTAGATAATTATTAATTGTTTCTTCATCCAAAAGCATATATTTTTCCATATACGCAAATACACTTTGACAATAATTGTACATATCTTTGCAATTATTTTTGTATTTTATTTCCTCTGTTTGACGTTCCCTATGATAATTTTGAGATTTTTTAATGTTATTTATTCCCCTGGATTTATCTAAAACGCTTCGTCGTACACGATAATTCAAATCATTCGAAGTTGGACTTTGAATTTCGGTCACAAGTCCAGAGATGTCAAGATAATCCTGGATAATCGAATTCTCTTGTAATGATAATTTATCACTTGCTTGTATATCTTGGAATTCCGATTCGATTTCTATAGAGAAAATTTTTTGATACAGTTGCAACTAGGAACATTAATTTGAAATAAAACTTGAGATGTATATCTTACCTTCATTTAAAATATTGTATACAATAATTCCAAATGTGATAAAAAGCAAAATTATAAAGACAAAGCTTACACGAACATTTAACTTTTGGTAATTAAAAACATTGTCGTTATTCTTTTTCTTCACTGTGGAATTTAACATCTGAATTTTTCGCTCAACTGGAAAGTTTATAATTCTTATCTTTGATGATAAATTGCTATGGCAAACTGCAATATCTTTCGATTTTGATTTCACCTTATCTGTCTCCTCCATTAGAAATACTTACCAAAAAAAAAAATATTATTATTTGTTAAAGGGAATTAATAATGACTAATTAATCTACACAATAAATCTGTACAATATTTTAATTTACTTAATAAATAATTACCTTGGGGAAAAAATTCCAATTAAAAAACGCTTGATAGTTTGAAGAGTAGCTCTTCTCTGTTCTAACGTCTAAATTGAAATACTTAAATATTTTTAATAAAACCGTATCCAGGAACTTTCCTCAAGCGAGAATTTCGTCGTGTCAGCAGTGAGAATATAATTCCAATGAACAGCCCCCGAACATGTTGACACCTTAAACTTTGGGTGAATGACTTCAATGTACGCATTATTGAATATTTATTTGTCAATTTTGCACTTTTTCCCTGAATTAAAGAAAAAAAAGTAGAAAATTATTTCAAACGCTACTGCGTGAAATTCATCAAGTTATGAATCAAATTCCTTATATTTTCATGAATGAATATGTATATAATTTCATGATTTTTTCATCAATTAAAATAATAAACAAACTCTTTATAAATAATGTAGGTAAAAGGTTGAACGACATACAAAAAATAAATAAAAGAATATATATTTTTTTCTTCTCATTACAAAAATTAATTTACAATATATATCTTGTAATAATCCAATAGAGAAATCGAAATGTCCTTGAGAATAAATTTTAATTTGCATCTTAAAAAACATTCAAATATTATTATATTCATACAATTACTTATTATTTTGTTTATATTTAAATGTTGCAGATTACACTCTACCAAATTTCTTAACGTGCGATGATATTAATCAAGCGGTGGGAATACTTTTTATGGAATCATCGAATTTGATTTTCCTATTATGTCCAATCGATTGGCGAACAGTTATGCAAGAAATTATTTACACACATACATATATATTTTTTTCTCTTTGACTTTCACCTCAGTGAATGTTGGGGATCCAACACTATACAGTTGGTCGACAATCGAAAGTGACAGTGTTGTGTGTGAAGAACATATTGGTGATTCTTCCATGTATTACCATATCCAAAAATTATTTACAAATATTAATCTCAAGAAATAACTTCAATACCCAACAACAATTATACAGTTCACTGAATAAAATTACAGTGAATATTTTAAATAACAATCCAGTAGTGATTTGTAAAAATGTAAATTTCAACACAGCAGTGAAATAAAATCATCTTGTGAATTGATTTATTCATTGCATAAACTATGAATACATTGTTTTCAAGTGAACCAAGTGATGAATACACTCAAAATTAATAATCAGAGTTAATTCATTGAAAATGAGAGCGAAATTATTACCTTGTTATGAAATCACGTAGCAAAAGAGCAAGAAACATGCATTCAAGTCAAGGGAAACTCCTTTCAATAATCTCACTGGATTTTTATTATTTAATTTTATTATTTCTATACATTATCGAAATTATCAATAAAATTAAACAATAATCAAAATAGTAATTGATTTAATCAAACAAGTGTACTAGTGTAATGTAATTTTAATTTTATAGGCTTCCGCTGTTTTTTTATGATGATGCAGTGTACGACTATAGAATTCCATCGAGGATTGTCACGGCAGGCGAGTGAAAAACGTACGTGCCGCTGTAATAATTTGTCGTATTCAACTTGGGTTGAGAAGAATCAATGGCACGTAGCTATGTTTAGAGTTGGCCACGTGCGTCACCGGCACAGAAGAAGGACCGGCCAAATGCTGAACACTTGTATTTGTTGTCAACAGAACATTTAACTGAAAGACTGCGAGTGAAAGGGAGAAGTGTGGGAGAAATAATACATATAATAAAATAAAAATATGTAAAGAAGAAAAATATAACGGATGATAAAAGAGGGGAGAAAAAATAAAGACCAAGAGTATCATCCAGTTTCTTCTGCACGTTCACTCTTTGTGTACTTCATATTTTATGAATGTATACACCTTGTGACAACATTAATTTATATTGTATTGAAGGTGGTATTTATCAATACACAAAATCATTTAATTATGTTAATTGGTGTTGTTTTGAAGAATTATAACTGACTAATGCTGGTGAATAATTGTGTGTCTTTGTTCTGTTGTAGTCTTTATGTTATATTGTCGACAGTTGACTTTGCGAGCTCGAGTTGTATATGACTGATAATTTAACTGAGTCAGCGCTTGGTCTATTTAATATAATCGTTGGCGTGAATTATTGCATACGTCAATATAATTCAATTGGTGTATATTACCCTCGGTTATTCAGCGAATGAATTTAAATTATTTTGTGAATATTTTATATTAAATTTCATTGGTGAGAATTGATAATTATTAGATGGTATAATTTAAATTTGGGAAAAATATAAGCTATTCATTCAGATGTTATTTTTATTTTTATTGTAGTGATTCAATATGATTGGGTAAATGTGTTGTTGTATGTGGATAGAGATAGTAATGTGAGTGAAGAATTGTGGACTATATCGTTGATTTTCGAGCCAGTTGTTCGATGATAGCAGACACGATACCTATCCCATTACCTGATTCAGCGCCGGTTTTAATATAGATTATCGCCAGACAATTTTGTCAAGTATGTAATAAAATAAAAACTTTAATTTATTTATATTTCAAATTACATATCGTGTTTCTTGCATGATTTGTTTTATTCATAGTGAAAATTTTATTATTAAATGTGAAATTTTTCATCTTTATGATCAAGGATTTTTCTTCTTATCTTCATATGTTGACATAACTTTCACTTTAAATATTTCTATTTCATTAATTCATGTAAAATACACGAAGAAAATTAGATATTAACGTCGTAATAGTTTTAGTTAATTTTTTTTTATACCTTACCTATTACTTTAAATGAGGTAATGGTGGAATATGAAAGTAAGAGAATTCATTTTCTTTTTTTTTTTAAATGTCAAACAATCAGCAACTTTCAAAGATTGCATTTCTCGCAAATTTTTTTGTCATGTTTTGCCAATATTGTGCAATTTTTTATTTAATGTAAAATGTCACGAAAAAAATATAACTACAAAATAATTTCTGCTATCGCATGCTTGATGAATATTTAATATACATAATTATGTTGATAAGAAAATAAATTTAAATATTGAATGAACAGTTTTCAATAAATTATAAATATGAGAATAAATTAAAAAAAAAAATGTATCACTTGCTTAGTAATTGATAGCTGAAATAAATCAATAACCTTGTCAACTGTTGAGAATATCAACAGTACAATGCAAAGCACGCGTCAATTGATGCGTGACATTGATTTCATGTGTATGTAAATATTAATATTATCCATTTATATAAATTCCAGATTAAGCTAATGGATTTACGATGCTATCATGGGCCCAAGGCCCTGCAATTAATTCTCTTCATGGCATTTACTTGTCCAGTGGCCTTGGCTGCTTATAATATTGGTGTTGGAATAGCAGACGTGACTGGACCTGTAGCCGAAATTGTCTTTGTACGTATTAAAATTAATTTCGTAAAATAAATCAAATAAAAAATTAGTTTCAATGAATATAATTTGTTCTTTATTTTCGTAGATGGGATATGCAAAAATTGATCAGAAAGGTTCAGGACTTCATTTGCGAACATTCGCACGAACATTTATAATTGATGATGGAACTGAAAGATTCGTATTTGTTAGTGTAGAGAGTGCTATGATTGGTCACGATCTTCGAGCTGAGGTGAAATTTAATAATCTCTTAATGATTTTTATAATAGTTGAAATATAAATAGACATTAATCGTTATTGAGTCTAAAAGTCATAACGTTGATCATTTTTTTTTTATAAGTTTTACAACGACTGAAAAATATATTTAATAATTTGTGTAATGATAAATGTTTTTTTTATAGGTCTTACAGCGACTTAGAAAGACATTTGGTAATTTATACAACGATCAAAATGTGATGATAAGTGCGACTCACACACACTCAAGTCCTGGTGGTTATAATTTATACATGCTCTTTGATTTAACGACATTTGGATATATGAAACAAAGTTTTAATGCCCTTGCTACAGGAATAACACTGGTAAATAAATTAATCAATCTTGTTAAAATTGAATTAAATAAATTTATTCTTAATGTTTTATAAATCGTGACAAATATTTTATTAGAGCATTGAACGCGCTCACAATGCTGTTGTGCCAGGAAAAATATATATTGGCCACGGTGAAATTTTGGATGCGAACATAAATAGAAGTCCATTAGCATACATGAATAATCCTCAATCAGAGAGAGACAAGTGAGTCCAAAATGATCACCATCGATCAATATTTACATATTATTATAGCTCATTTAAAATGATCATAATTGTTCTAACTTTGTTTTTTCAACTTCTAAACAGATATCAATACAATGTCGATAAGATAATGACACAACTGCAATTTATCGCTGCAGATGATCGGCCGCTTGGTGTTTTAAATTGGTTTGCTGTACATCCAACGAGTATGAATAATACTAATAAACTTGTATCAAGTGACAATGTTGGTTATGCTGCAGTGTTATTTGAAAAGCAAATGAATAGAAATGCATTGGTTGGAAAGGTAAAATAATTTTAATTATCAAATTAAATTTAAAAATTCGTAACAAGTATTGCGCGATATTTTTTCTTCTCATTTTTCAATATCATTTATTATATTTCTGTTTTTTTTTTCATTCCAGGGTGAATTTGTAGCTGCGTTTGCTTCTAGTAATTTGGGGGATGTCTCGCCAAATACCCGAGGACCCAAATGTGAATTTTCCGGTGACGAGTGTACAGCTCAATACACATGTCCGGGAAAAAACGAAATGTGTTTTGCTTCGGGACCCGGGAAAGATATGTTTGACAGTACTAGCATCATTGCACATAAATTATTCAACGAATCTATGGTAAGTTTTATTCATTTATATGCATGTATTTATTCCAATATTTAATTTAACAATTTCAATTTCAATCTAGTATCTTGCATTAATTATTCATCATCGCTGCGCTTTAGTAATTTCACGCATTACAATGTAATTATCTAAACAAAACAATCTCTAATTAATATTTAACATATCCATGATTGTATTGAGCGTGTGGATAAATTTCGGGGGCGATGTATTTAACAATTGGTGCTGGATGAACAGCGTGTCCAATTTTTTTCACTACTGCATTAAAACCATTATGTGGATCCGCAGTGTAATCAACAACACGAATTGTCCCATCAGGTTCATTTAAACTGTACGATCCCTTCACTACATCACCTTCACGTACCTCATGTTGACTCTTAACGTCGCCAGTATATGGATCATTAACTCCATAATTGTACGAGTACTTTGCTGGTGCCTGAAGAATTTTATTAATTATTAATATAAATAATTCAATCACTCAAAAATCATGAAATCAATATGGAGTTGTAACAATAGAAGATTGTTAAAATTGTTTTATGATATAATATTAAACATTATCGACTTACATAAGAGTCATAGTGATCGTGATCGTATCCATGATCGCCATAATTATCATATCCATGTGAATAATAGTCGTAATTATTATTTGTGATCAATGGCGAAACGTACGACGATGCATGAGAGATGGGATGACCACCATAAGCTCCATAACTCAATGGAGATGCACCGTATCCATATTGTCCCTCGTAACCAGCAGTGTAGACAGCTTCACTGGCAACCGCAAGTGCAGCAACAATGAAAATCTACATTGAAAAGAATATTAATTTAATCACTGATACCACTCGAAAATTCTATTGTGTAAATAGATACAAAAGGATTCATGTGTGCCTCACCTTAAACATTTTAATATGAATTTAATAGTTGTATTCCAGTGATGAAAATACAATTGACTGATATTACTTCGATGGTGTCCAGGCGCTTTTATAGTCACAAACTAAATTGTCCAAGGTATGTTACTAGTTATCCCCATTCAAGCAAACCCCCATTTATATTATATATAAATTGTGCAATTCAAGGTCTCATTTGTAATTTCATATTTTTTTTTCGTGTTATGTGGTTATAAATACATAAAAAGAACTGTTACCGAATGTCGCAGGAGACTCCCGACATTAGTGAAGGTTGTGATTGTGAGAGACATGGGCGTTGCAGTGCCTTGGTGGAAGTAGACTTGGCGTGAGAAAATAATAGTGGAATAATGAAGAAGTTCATAAAAAAATTATGTATATATTTCATGACGGCAATGTCCAATGGATCATACAACTTAATTGCGCGTAAGGATTTTTTCATGGTTGATGGGTGATGCCAAGGTGATAATTGAAATGTTGATGAGTGTATAAATCATTCGATTGATCAGTCGCAATGTGAATCCGTGTGAATTTTTATATCATACTATTTTTATTTTACATGCATATAAAAATTACGTATATCTATTTAAAAGAATGATACACTTCTACATCCTCAACCATCAATTCATATCGTACTCTCCACTCGTCAAATGCATTCATAACGATAAAACATTTATATTTATTTGTAGAAGTATTTTAATCCAATGATTTACGTAATTTTATATTGGAGTTTCAATAAAAACAAATGGATTGAAAGCTAAATGAAAAACAAAGAAACAAATAAATAAATAAATTCACATAAACACACGATATGTAACATGTTTTCTCGTGTTGTAATAATTCACATGAAGGGCTGCTAATAAATGAAAGAGAGTAAAAACAAAAATAGAAAAAAAAAGGAAAAGTTAACTACAAATGCATAACACTTTCGATCTCAATAGATATCGTTCCGCCTGATTATAGTGACCTCATTTTTGAGATTAAACTATTGATCTTTTTTCTCTTCGTATACATGTAATCAATACATATACATTATACATATACTGAACAATCCATTAAGAAAATTAAAATGACAGTATGTTGATGAGGTAATGGAAGATAAGTAAATAAAATAATCAAATCAATAGATGAATATAATTTCTTGCAATTTATAATTTATTAGTAATTCATCATATTATTAAATATTCATACACATTATTTGTTTACAGATCATTTCGACGAATTAATTAATTGATTAATTAAATCACGATAATTTAATGATAATTATATGGCCCGATTGAATCATAATTAATAACAGGAATTGGATGAATGGCATGACCAATTTTTTTGACGACTGTTCTGAAACCATTGGCATCATCAACAGTGTATTCCACCACACGAATTGTTCCGTCTGGTTCATTCACAGTGTAAGAGCCTCTAACAATATCACCGTCACGCACTTCCTCATGGCTTTTAATGTCACCTGTATATGGATCATTGATGCCATAATTATATGCATACTGTGGATACGCCTGCGAATAGAATGAAATTAATTTTAAATTATACATGCCATTGTATAAATTATTGATATGCGTATGAATGAAGAATTTAAAAGATTTATAAATTACTTACGTAGTAATTATTGGAATAATCTTGAGCATATTCACCGTAAAGATTTGGATAAATTATTTTTACAATTGGTTCATGGATCTCTTCGTCGTATATACTGTCATAATTTGAATAATCATGTGGGATAGCTTGACTCCCAACGATTAAGGCAGTTAGAATAAGTGGAAACTAGAACACATAGTGTAATTATAATTAATAGAAAATTTATCTTTTTTTTTTTCGTTTGTTGGATTATTTATTTACCTGAGACATGTTATCGCGAATTGAGAAGTCAGATTACTGATTGCGAATTTCTTGAGACAACTGTGATTTATATACTCAGTAAAATTGGTCACACCAGAGTGATCATCAGTGCTCATTCGACATTGAAGTTTTTCTAAATTACAAGGACTCGACATGGATTTAAAAATATTTCCAAGACCATCTGTATTATACAAAGTACATGCACAAATATTTATAAATTACTATCAGAATTCGAAATATGAACACTTAAGTTCCAATCTTTGATTTATGCTTTGAATTATAATTTATAAATATTTTTTATTAACTTTCATCAATGCAGAAAGTGCTGTGTGCTTAACATTTACTCTCAGTTAGTGTGAAATAAGTGAACGAAATAAAAGAGAAATATATATTTACACAGTGATTATTCTTTAGTGTTACATGTGTGAAAAATAACTCGAGAGACAAAATGAGTTCATGGAAGTCATGGCCATGTAGGAAACAATAACGCAATGAATATGGAACAATTTTTTCTACCTTGCTTACAAAAGTTTCATTTCTTTTCATTTAGCATTTGTATATTTTTTTTTGTTTTTCCACAATAAGAAACTTTTATCTTTCATGATTAACAGAGTATTTATTCAAAGACTTTTTTTTTCCACCTGCAATACATACTTCCGTTTTCTTATAAATAAAAACTCAAGGAAAAAGAGATTTGTTAATGTTAATAATACTCCATTAACGTTTCTATCATATCACACGATCAATATCACAACATTGTTTGTATGTGTAGAGGTCATAAGTCCCTGAGTATACAATATTTTCTATTTTCATGTAGTATTTATCATCATTCTAAGATCACATTTATGCTGACAATGCGTATATAAAACGCGTCGCAATATTTATGAACGAATTTCATAAGTGAAATTATGTAAATACAATTTTTCATCTCTCGCCATATAATAGAATTGAATTGAATAGATTGTGGAATTTTTATTTATAAATATGCTGCAATAAAACACTTGACACTATTTTATATTATTAGTCAATTTTATTCAGCGTCTATTAATTTTTTTTTTCAAGGGCTAAGCGCTTATTTCAATCAATTTCATTTTTATACAATTCAATAAAGTCATTAAAATTATTTAATAAATTAAAACTCAACAATTTTTATCATCTTTATACATGTATATTTCGTTTAAAAAATTGAAAAACATTATTGAAGTGTACAATATATTTTTTATCTTTTTTTTTTACATTACTATCATATTTAGATTATACAAATTTAAACTCTTCAGTGCGAAGAGCAACGAACACATTGGGGGAATATTATCCACTAAGGAAACAAAAGTTAATTACAATAGTCACGGTAAAAAGTGTAATGAATTGGTGTCTGTTTCATAAACAATAACCGTGAAAGTTGAATTCAGTCATTAATATGTTAACAAACAATTGTAACATTCAATGAGAAGAATTCAACTTTTCATTTACTTTATGTTTCAAAATAAAATATGTAATTAGAATATTTAGTTAAAAATGGTGAGTGTCATAATGATCGTGTGCATAATATTCCGGTACTGCTGTAACATATTGAGAAATTGGCACTGCTGCTGCTGGTGGTGGATGTGAAATAGGTCCAACTTTCTTAACAACTGCATTGAAGCCATTATGATCGTCAGCAGTGTATTCAACTATTCTTACACTTCCGTCGGGTTCATTGACGCTGTATGAACCATGGACAACATCACCATCCCGGACTTCATGTTGGGTTTTGACATCACCCGTGTGTGGATCATGAACACCATAATTGAACGTGTACTTTGGATGAGACTGTATAAAAGTGTAAGTAATAATTTATATTTTCTTTTATTTCATTCTGTTTATTTTTTTTTCAGAATAATTTATGTTTAATAATTATTGGTGATGATTTATACTCACGTAATAATCATGATCTTCACCATGGTTGTCATGGTGATCGATGACATGATGAGATGAATGAAGATCATGTGCTGCGACGTGAATTGGTGACGCTGAAACAGCATGAATTGGAATCCCGACATTTGGAACAATTTGATGTCCATCATAGTCATTGTTCAGTGTATCGTAATTGGAATAATCCGGATAATAATTGCCATGACCGGCATTATGGCCTAGCAATACAGCATTGATACATGTGCTCAATGCAATCAGCAAACTCACAATCTGCAAGTTAATTAATTTATTATTTTAATAAGTAAATTAAACAAAATTAACAGTTTGGATTTTATAGTTTAAAATCGAGTTAATTGCGAATATAAAAAAGGAAAATTTATTTATTTGTTTACTATAATTCTGCTTCATATTGAGCTTTTATTCATTTTATTAATTATTCATATGCAAAATTATTTTTAAATTTGTATCATTCACTTTTTGTTTTGGTAAATTTTTATTTATAAATTCTGTATCGTTTGAGAATTTTAATTTA
>JAQQBR010000001.1:13321852-13335368 GCA_030347285.1 Microctonus hyperodae
ATTGAGTAATGTTTGATAGATAATAATTATGAGGAAATTTATTGGAATTTGAAATCATTTGAAGGCACAATAGTGAGGTTATGTTTCATTGAAGTCACGGGCATGCTAATTGCTACTATTTGATGATCATTTATTTCTTTTTCATCATCAAGACTACCGTGGGAAAGATCACTTTAAAGAGATGGAGTATAAATATATCTATCTTCAGTATATTATCTAAAGTGAAGGAAAAGTCAACTATGGAATGTTCTAGTTCAGCTGTGCATATGATGAGATGGTTAGTTTGGTGAATGCGCTTCAACTGCATAATCAAGGGAGGTGTTGCATAACACGTTAGTGTAATATCGAGCACAATGCGGTTTTGCGAGAGAAATTTACGTTCCAATTAAATATGCCATGTACGTTGAGGTGATCCTAATTATTCATTGTCGATATGAAACCTCATCCATCATATCACTAATTAATAATTTATATTTATATTAATTCTTAAATTAAAAATAACTTGTTATATATATCAATATTGATATAATGATGAAACTTATACTTTGTTTTTTTTTCTGCTTCAGATATTGAGATAAAGTTATTTATGTGCACAACTTGGATTTGAAACACTAGCGATGATTCGCATATAATTCAAATTTTCATAAATTCTTCACGTTATATTGAGATTATACGATATGAAGATGATATAAGGATGAAAAATGGGAATACGTGATCGATTTTAGTGTGTTAAAACTTGCAAAGGACTTTTAATAACATACTTGATAACATTTTCATGATTATCAAAGTAAAATTTCGATTCTTCATGATTTATATACCACACGTTGTTGCATTTGTAACATGTATGACCTGATGTACATGTTGATGCCCTTCGTCGACTTCTCAGAAATGCCACTGCATTCGCACGACAATGCAACCTAATGCACCTTTAATAAATACAAAATGAATACACAACTAGCAGTGGAAACATGTAAGAGAAAAAACGGAATGAAGATATATGAAAAGACATGTTGGAATTATTCAAGGACATTATATTCTTCATGTGTTTCCTGCGACTGCTTTAACAAATTCGCTGGTCGTTTTTATTTTTTCGCACGATAAAAATCTGATTGTTTTCATGTAGACAACGACCCTCAAACAGAATAAAAAAATTCTGTAATAAATTATATACTCAGTTTATTATTATACAATAATAAATGGATTTACCAAAATTACTTTTGAGCAAAAGTTAACGAAATAATTCTTAAGTATGGTAATTAATGTTTGCAATGTAGGACAAAGCTTAGTGCGACATGAATATTGCTATACGTTGCTTACATGTTATAAAGAGAAAGACTGAAAACAAGGATTTATACATTTACATATGTGTATGTATATATTTTGAGGTTGCGACAGAGTAATATGGATCGTTGTACACGACAAGGCTTCCCGTACTCCTCAATGTACTAAATTCTGTGTTTAAAGTTACTCGACAAACGTGTCTATACTAACTAGAGATTGAGAGAGTGAAGACTAAGTAATTGCCGTGCGAAATTTAACCATCGACGCTCACTGAATGTGAATTTATGCAATAAAAAAAAAGAAACGACGACGAAACTAGATGACTTATTTACTTTCTTTGTGGAGTTTAGACATTAATTCTGTAATAGATGAAATGATAATGTACTAAGTAATTTTTTCGTCGGTTATTAAGTTGAAATTATTGCAATTTAAAACATGTTTTCAGGAAGAAAAAAAAAAGAAAATCATTTAATTTTAACAACTAAAGTTGGAGATATGAATTTATATTTATATTTAAAGAATTATGATTTTACTTTTCACATTAAAGATTAAAGATATATGTAATGTATTAAAATCAAATGTCGACAAATTTAAAATAGATTATGGGAGCAAACGTCTTTTTACATTCACACGCGTTGCAATAATATTATTATCAATAACATCATCACGATGGCAACGACATTGAATCCAATTTATCATCGTGAAATATCTGCACACAAATTGTTTATGCAATAATTAAGTGATTGATATTTACACTTATTGTACTTTCTCATTTAGCTATAATTTATATGGTTTACCTATTTATTTTCACGTTATTTCGCGCTTTCTCAGAATTATTATTTAAAGTTATGTAAAAGCCTTTACGAATTCACACATACCTATGTTTGTACTTATGAATACAAGATGAAAGAAAGTATAATGCGAAAAAAAAAAATAAGCGTTAATATAATGAAGAGAAAAATTAGAATCTTTTTTCTTCAGAGGACAATGGGATAAATGTCATTTATTTCGCTCATTGGTTATGCACAACATAATTCCTTTTGAGCGAGTAGTAAAAAATAAAATGAGAAAGGGAGAGAAATATCTATTTGAAGAATGCGGAAAATGGAATGAGAATAGTACGTACTGTAATAACCGGTACAATTTATTCATGCTCAAGTTTTGCCATGAGTTAATTAATGTCAAAGTCAACAATTGCTTATGAAAATGACATGTCGATAAATGGCTTTTATCCATTCGGCATTCATCTAACAATACTGAAGAGAGGGAAATTTTGCGAGCCGGAAGGAAAGTGTATTATATGTATACAAATAGTTTGAATTGCATTGCGAGGCTTTATAATACATTTTCAACGCAGAAGAATGAAATATATTACAAAGCAAATAACTTCAACCTCATTTTCCCAACTTGTATTAATATTTAAAATGGATATTTTAGTGCAGTATAAAAATATTCTTTATGATATAACATTCATAAAGCATAGATAAAAAATATTTTTATTCCTAAAAAAATAAATTCATATTTATTTGAGGCAAACGTAGTTTGTGGATTTAATATGATGAATAAAAAAGAATAAAAGCAATATGGAATATTGATGATGATATAAAATTCAAATATTTATATAAATATGTTTAAATAATATGCGTGGGTGTAGGTTTTCAACAATTTTACCGCCGCTTTTCCCCCATGATGATCTATGTTTTCATACGATAATAATATAACACGCATATGCACTCTCTTTTTCTTCATTTGCTTTCCTACTTATCATCCTGAAAGCTTCACTCATCACTATACCAATAGCTTCACGGTTCATTCATATTATTACTATTTATTATTTCTGCTACTTTCAATAAATGCTAGACTGTAGTTTACCGATTGGTAATCAATTCAAAGTACACAAAACGATTATTTAATTTATATTTTTTTTCCTTTTTGATAATGCAGAATATATGGAACAGACGGGACAGAAATTCAGAACTCACAGGACCAATAAGCAGTGTGCATCGATATGTCAAGATGCCTGGACAGAAGGCTGAATTTTATAATCACACTACCGAACAATTAGAAGAGGTAATTAATTTTTTTATTAATATATAATCTGTAGAATTAAATTCTATTGAGTTGGGATTTTATTTGTGATTTTTTTTTCTAGGTTGAGACATGTTTACCAGCTATGGGATATAGTTTTGCAGCTGGTACAACTGATGGACCAGGTTCTTTTTCATTTCAACAAGGTACTACAACTTCTAATCCCATGTGGAATCTCGTAAGAGACTTTGTTGCTGCACCCACAAATGAGGACATTAAGTGCCATGGGGCAAAGCCGATACTTTTAGCAACTGGTAGAGTAAGTAAATTGTCATTTGTTTATATTTAAATAAATACTATAATTATTCAATTATTTGTTTATTATATTTCTAATTATATTTATTTATTTTTTGATTTTTATTTTAGATGAGACTGCCTTATCAATGGCAACCAAAAACTATTTCAACTCATTTAGTGATGATTGGTGAGCTGGTGATTGTTGGAGTTCCCGGTGAATTTACCACTATGTCTGGTCGACGAATGCGAGAGTCAGTTTCATCTGCAATGCAAGCTAATGCGCACATTAGACCAACAGTTGTCATCGCTGGTCTGTGCAATACTTACAGTGATTATATCACAACTCCGGAGGAGTATCAAGTGAGAAGATTTACTATGCATTATTTAAATATTTATTAAAAATTTATTTGTACTTTTGATTTATTGTTATAGATTCAAAGATACGAGGGAGCATCAACTATTTTTGGACCACATACACTCGATGTTTATTTGAAGCAATATAAAGAGCTTGCAATTGCTGCTGTAACAGTAAGTGAATTTATTTCACTTGTTGATTGATCAAATAAAATATATTTCTTCGTGTTGTTTTACAGAGAACGAAACTTGAGCCAGGACCACAACCTCCTAATCTCTCAAAAGAACATTTAATCAGTCTTCAACCACCAGTTATTTACGACACATCGCCTTGGGGATGGAAATTTGGTGATTGTGTAACACAACCAGAAGAATTTGTCTTGCCTGGTGACATTGTCACTGCAACATTTGTAAATATCTTTATTTATTCTTTATTTCAATTCAATTTTTCGTCTATTTACATATCATTATATATGTATGATATTATCGTTGCGTGAAGCATCTTGATAATTTAGTACAAAAATAATTTTTAAAATTGCACCATCATAAATTATGCAAATGTAAAATTTATACATTTATTATTACGTAATTTTCAACAAAATTTCATTTACAAAGTGGTAATGTTACGTCTGTGTTGTTTATATATTTTCAAGTATACTCATTGAGATTATTGAATATTTCGATTATTATTCAACTTATAATATTATTCATTTATAAAATATTCAAGTAAATTCATATATGGCATTATATTCAGTTATACAATACGCTTTTATATTGTTAATGTTCATTTCATCATGTCATTTGGAAAGAATGGTCAAAATAATTTGTACCGAGTCGAGAATAATACACGACCTAAATGTGCACACAATATACTCGCGTATATCATGAAAAGTCAATAAACATCTTCATGTTGGATTACATACATGGATGATATAACTAGTACCGATGCACTCCATTAGACGTAAAGTATATGGTGTATCATAATAAAAAAAAAATATTATTACTTTTTCATCCTTGAAAAATTCATATAATATTGTAGACGTCATTGGTTTTATTGCAAAGTTTGTGGGATTCTTTTACCACTAAGAAACATATGAAATTATTAGTTGGAAAAAATAAAATCTGATCTGATTTTATTATTTAAATGTTTTCAATACAAAATATCATTGAATTGGAATAAATTATTTTTATTAGGTCGCCGGCCATCCACAAAATAATCTCATGACTGGCGAAAGTTTTCTAACAATCGAAAAGTTGATAGATAATCGTTGGATTGTGATTGCTACTGATGCAGATTGGGAGACCAGGTAATAAATTATACAAAACCATACAAATTAATCATGCAAATTCATTCTTATATTAATTGAATACAAAAAATGAATAAATAAAAAAAAAATAAACTTATATTCCTGTTTTTGTTTCTGTATTACACAGGTTTTATTGGAAAAGAATATCGGTGTTCCTCGGAACAAGTCATGCGAAAATATCATGGGCAATTCCATCGGATGCACAGTCGGGAACTTATCGAATTGGACATAAAGGTTTCTACCGTTATGTACTCGGTGGTGTATACGGATATCATGGATATACAAATACATTTCAGGTGAGTTTGTCAATATTTTGTGATGCGTAAATCTCGTTGTTATGTGAATTTTAATTAACAACCCTTCGTTATTTTCATATCCAGATTAAATTGCAGTAGAGTATAAAAAAATGGATTCTCTGTGGAATAAATTACTGCAAGTACATTGGAATAATTTGGATAATTACTTATCCAATAATGCAGTAAGAAAGTGATTAATGAAATTCATGCCATTGATATATTTAATAGTAAAAGATTAATGTTGAATATTAAACTAAAAAAGGAACTTTTTTATTTTATTATTAAAATCTAATACGTATGATTTTTATAAGCTGTATAATGCTGAGATTTTAATGTATATTGCAATGTCAATTAATATTTTATATGAGATTAAAAAGAATAATTGTTAAAAGATAATTCACGTAATTGAAGGGAAAGACCTTATGAAATGAGTACCAATCATTATTTTTTTTCACACGGTTTCACTTGTTATTAATACCGAAAGAGAAAGAGGAAAGGAATATTTGTAAGATTGTTGCGAAGGCGGTATATTCAACGAGTATAATCGGGATTTTTTTTTTACCTGCTGGGAATTCAACATTGAGAACATTTGTTGGAACTAATGCCTGCTCGTTTATTTTTTAAGTGACAAAAGCGAATAACATATGCGCGAATGAACATATTGTAAAAATACAAAGGGGAATTTTAAAAATGGAATAAATAAAAAAAATACACGCCGAGCATTTTTTTTTATTTTTTCGCAATAAATAAAATAATAAAATCACATGGTGAGAGGACATTCTAAATGACAAAGGAATTTATTTCATTTTGAATCAAATAACAGATTTAGTGAAAAATAATTGAGTTCATGTATTTAAATTTATAATGAAAATTAACTTCACCGTGAACTCTCGACCTTACTGAAGATTAAGGAGTAATTTCATAATTACTTTATCGTAGAATATAAAAATAAAATAGAAATAACATCGCAGAATATATACAAGTTAACTAATGTGATATAAAATTTATTATTCTAAACGGGAGGGAAGAAAAAGAGAAGAAAGAGATCATTGAATTTATACAGCGGAAAGATACTTTTCACGTGGTCAGTTTCATGTGTTATCATTTGTCATCCTGTCGCGTGCTCTCTGAATAAAATGGTCGAGGACATATAATATATTTTATTTGTCGTAAAAAAAAGGCAAAGTTTATCACTCTGACTGTGTTGAAGAAGAGCAAAAAGTTAACGAGCGATAGAACTAACTTTCGAGAAGTTTAGTGGTCACAGTCGTGTGACTTGACCCAACAAAATTTTATACCTATTTTATTTCATCTTCATACATATTATATTTTTACTTAGTGCTTTTTTTTTATCTACCTTTCAACTAAGTTACCTTCTCATTCTGATTTTCAAATACACTTCTCTTTGGTTATTGTAAATCTCTTTTGCTTTTCATTTTTATTTTTTTTTTATACTTGTCTGTTTCATTCGTTCCGGAAATACTTTTAACAAAGTTTGAAATCACTTAGGGAGAATGTAATTAGGGATTACGATCATTTTCCCTGTAAATCTGACGGTTCTTTACAATCTCGAGGCTTTCGATGAGAACTTCTTCCATCTTTTATTTAAGTTTCAAGATAATTCCCATTGTCTTTTTATTTTATATATTTTATTGATTGAAATTCAATTTTCTTTCACGTCCCATACACAATTTCATTTATGAATTATAATTTTATTTATATAAATATTACTAACATGAAAAATTCCTCATCATTTCATATTATTATTTTGTCTTCTTCAAGGCTGTTGACTTTTCTGAAATAAGTAGAAAAAAATAACAGAAAATTCTTCGGAATTCACCGAGCAATAACTCAAAGTCCTGAGTCCCTGCCACTTTTCTTCTCTCAACTAACGACACTTTCCTTTTTGACTCTTCTCCTCAATTAGACTTCTCTACCTTCATCTTTTCCTTCTCATATTACTTTTTTTTTCTTTATCATTACCACACCTAACCTTCTTATAATAAGAAGGAAAAAAAACTTGATATAATCTAAGAGTTAAATAAAAAACAAAAAATAAACAAGTCAAATGTGTAATTCATCAAGAAAATAAAATGATCTCTGACAATAGTCTATACACATGTCATCTTTGCTTAATAGTCCACGCACACGAATATTTTTTTTTTCCTCCTATCAATATTCGAAATAAATTCTTGACCCATGTAAAAATTTACTAATATTGCGCACGAAAATAAATAACTCTGACAGTTATTAATATAAAATATAAAGGATTATTTCTATTTATTTTCTCCTCTTCAAAATATAAATTCTAAACGCACGAAATGATAAAAAATACATATAAAAATGTGTATAGATAACTAACAATTGATTTTTCCTTTATCCTTCACAAACGTATATTCGTGAAGCTTTTTCATCTAAACGAGCATGACCGGGTATGAAATAAAAAAAAATGTGGAACATCAACGTGAGGTCGAAGCATTGGTTTGTGACCGAAAAATATCAAGAGACCTAAGACTTTTTTTTTTATTACATCAATTCCCTGTCTGTATCGTTTATCCCTTCTTATCACGTAACATACATTATTTCACAACCGGATTCAATAGATAGTTAATTATAGCTATATTTTTATGGATATATAGATAAATAAATTGATATCGTAACAGCAAGTTTATATGATGGAATTAATTTAATCTTGAATGATATAAATAAATAATTGATCTTTTACCATAACACTTAGTGATAATCAATTCGCAATGGGTGGTTTATTAATAAGCTGTAGAAATTTAGTGTTAATTAATCTTGAATGATATATAGGTTTAATCATTATTATACTTAACCCTAACATAACCTAAAATTATAATTGGTCGTTTGTCGTAATAACACTTAGAAATGATGAAATAATTATTAGTGGTTTGATAACTTTAATAATTGTAATAGAATGTTAGATTCTTATTAGTTTTTCGTATATAAACAAATAATATATTTTCATAAAATATTTTATTTGTTTATTGAATATCATAAAGCCAAAAATAAATAGCAGATGTCGACCTAAAATTTTATTACTCATTTTACCAGTCAGTATAGCGTTTATTGTAATTTTTGTGCACTAAAATCATAACTAAAATTCGAAAATAGTTTATCTAGTTTTTATAATTATTAGTCATAATTTGTTTAAATAAATTGAACTCTATCTTTTCTAAAATTTTCACCTTTTACAGCTGCTGAAATAACCAATCAATCTCCACGAAACTAATCTTCACTTCCTATTTCCTCTTGCAAAAATTACAAGAGCAAAGAATAATTTCCAAGTGTAAAATCAGAGATACTCCAGACATCCAGAAGAATACAACACATAATTATAAAGTCTCAGGAATAAATAAAATTTAACCTACAATAAAAAATCAGACAGAATTTTGTGACACAAATAAAAAAAAACTATACAATTGATTACATCTTCTCTAATCTTTGTTGATTGATAATCAATTTTATCTATATAACTAAACTTTTTTCATTATAATAAATATTTAATACAACTTTTTTGTTCAATTAATCCTGCTGAATGACATCAGATGTAGTCCAAGTTGGATGATAAAAAAATCATCTGAAATTAATATGAAAGTAGTATACAATTATGCATAGTAGTAATGAACAAACTGAGTTTATTTTATTTATTGATAAGACAATGTTTACTTACTAATGTGTAACATACAAGATGTTTGGATCCTGAATACCTCGCATGTATATTTATTATTGTTTCTGTGATGCGTAGCGATGTACATTGGTGCCGGTATCTCATCCGCCGGCGCAGAAATGGTTGGATTTACTTCCCCACTTTGAGCACAAGCGACAAAGTAGCTTGACCGCTTTAAACACATCATCGTCGAGCAGTCTTCACTTGTGTTCTCATCGCGATGCTCCAATCTGTTTAGTCCGTAAACAGTTTAAGAAAAATTCCGTTGTCTGTATCTGTAAGAAAAAGAAAAAAAATTATTAACACAATTCTTCAATCATGTAGAAATAAAAATATTTAATAATCAACAGAATGATTCAATTCATTTAAATTTTAATTACATAAGTAATTTAATTAATATTGAAATAATGTTTTGGACAATTGACAAAAGTGTTATGATAATTAGAAAGTTCAATTCACAATTATGTATTGTGATATAAATAACTCATTTATTTAATTAAATATTATTGAAGTGATGTTTTAGTTTCACAGCTGAGTGAATGAAATTATTTTCAATGATGGAGGAATCAATGACAACAGAATTAATGACTGATTCCATTTGGAATTTAACAGAATTAACAACTTCATCATCAACATTTCATGTATCCAGTACTGATGCTGCCTATCGTATTTTTGGTGCACGACGTGATGCAATGCACATTGTTCTACCGGTGACAATAATCTATCTCTTGATATTTCTTACTGGAACTATTGGAAATGTGAGCACGTGTATTATCATTGTGCGCAACAAGTCAATGCATACAGCTACAAATTATTATCTATTCAGTTTGGCTGTGTCTGACTTGTTGCTATTGATCTCTGGTTTGCCTGCTGAAATTTATCTAGTCTGGTCTAAATATCCATATGTGTTTGGTGAAGAGTTTTGCATCATTCGTGGATTAGCTGCTGAATGTTCAGCAAACGCAAGTGTCTTAACAATTACTGCATTCACAGCTGAACGTTATGTTGCAATTTGCCATCCATTTTTATCACATACAATGTCCAAATTATCTCGTGCTATTAAATTAATATTGATAATTTGGTTAGTGGCATTATGTTTTGCAATACCACAAGCCTTGCAATTTGGTATTGTTAAACATTTACATATTAGTCCTGATGCAGTTGTCTGCACACTTAAAACAATTGTTATTCAACATTCATTTGAAATGTCAACGTTATTATTTTTTTTTATGCCTATGACAGTTATTACTGTACTGTATGTTATGATTGGCATTAAACTCAAAAAATCTGACATGATGAAAAAACGAAATATGAGAAATCAAGGCTGTGGTGGTACTGTTGAGAGTCGAAAAAAAAAATGGAATTGCCGTCATCAAACCGGAAAGTCATCTAGACGAGTTCTAAAAATGCTTGGTAAGTTTGTGAAATATTTAAATTGTTTTACATAAAATTTGTACGTTGTATATAAATTACATTTCTTTACATAATTTTATCTTTCAAAATAAAGATTTATAAATGAATAACACTTGAAACATTAAATAATAAATTAACTAGCATTTATAAATAAATATTTATATTTCGGGATAATTAAACTTTAATAATATTTGGAGGTTAACCATACAATTGATTATTGTATATAACATTCACTTATTTTAATTAGTATCAAAAACCTCTATTTTAATATACAAATTTGTACATAAAGTGGATAATATATATACAATTATTATCACCAATTCACTATTGCTAAATTTATTTTATATTTACATACAACTACTAAATAAATTCCTCAAGATTTTGGTGGGCGTTGTATAAAAAATGCGTCCCCAATTTCCTACGTGTTTATTATTCTCTTGACAACGCATTATTAGACTAAATAGAATCCGGATAATATGTCACTATAGGGTGCAATAATAATACTGAAATTTCCAGTAGGCTTTTTCCCTTTTTATTATACTCCCTGAGATATATTTCACTTATATATTATATTCACTGATATAATTGTGAAGATAATCTTATATTTCATATTTCTCAATTTTCTTTTCTTGATGTTTGAAAGAGACCATCATGTCATCCTATAAATAATCATTTATTGAACGCAAAATGTTCTATCATTCCTTTTATGATATGATTATTTCTGGTCTTTCTGATTATATCAACAAGATGTTCTTTATATTGATACTACGTCCTTGATGAAATATCATTCAATGTTGGACAAATATTAATTTATTGAAATTCGTGTTGTATTAAATTGACACAAGTGTTCAAACCATTCATCCGCTTGGCAACTACGCAGCAAGAGTGTTTTCATGTTCCTATTTTTTTTACCATTAATTTATTTTTGATTAATCTGGAATGACAAAAATTATTGATTAAAAATATGTGTAATATGCATTATGATTTTTATTCAATTGGAGTTTTGTAGAATTTGTATTTTTGTGAATGCTTTTAGAGTAATTTGATTTCAATATTTCAATTAAATAGAAATATGAGAGGATAATGCAATAGATACTTTTGCTAAATGAATAATAGAGGGGAAAAAAGGGCTGTGAAGTGAAATAAGTGTGAAAAATGACTTTAAATAAATTACCAAGTGTCATAAAAGGTCATGAAGGTTCTCTCTATGTTACGAATTTATTGAAAAATCGATTGTCCATCGGTATCTTTATGAGTTTTCTCTTCTCTGTACATTTTTTTAAAATTTTTTTCTCTATTTCCTCGATACAATTTGACATGTCATGAATTTTTTATTCCTCTTCCTCTATATTCTGTCCATCTGAAAAATATATTTACAACATTTCAATTAATTTATATTGACAACAATCACAATTTATATACTCACTAATAAATATTTTACATATGGAAATTTTTAAAATATATATCAATTAAATAAATTAATACTGTATTGATATTTATGCAAATATATAATTTATCAAACATGTAAATAAAAATTAAAATATTAGATTAAAAATTTATTATAAATCTTTAAATTTTGTGGCTTTATCGCGGTTTATTTGTCTATAAAAAAACATGACTTTAAGGTAATTTTTCATATGTATTCAATATGAGTAATATGAATAGTATATGTACAGCAAGTGAAGATGAGACGCCCTGCATATGAGATTAACCCTCAACATTTTTTCTTATTTTATTTTCTTCACCCTTATATAAAACTACTTTATATGTCTGTAACATCACACCGTTTTTCATACCACTGTAATTATTCATGATGTCGATATACTCAGTAAATGTTGATAATATAATTTATAAATGAAATGTGAGCATTTTCAAACTATTTAAATTAAAGTGCTCGCTTATTTTTTTATTTATATCGTCGCGATTTCATAAATTAAATTATTCGTTAGACTGTAAATATTTTTGTGCCCCTCTGAATTTTCCAGACGAACAAAAATTACAAAAGAAATAATTAATGCTCTCTACTCAAAGTTGATTGACCGACAAAGAAACGTATAAAAATATACAATATACCATTCTTTTAAACAACTAAAACCTTTTTATGTGTCATTCAATTTATGATATTAATTATACAATAGAATAACTCAATAATGATTATAATATCGTTAAACAAATAAATAAAATGTTCTCGGAGTTTAAACTTAAAATATTTATACAACAAATATTTTTATCATTGGAATAAATATTAATTTGTAATTTCAATAATTGGAACATTTTAGACTATCATTTTTATTTGTTCGACATGAAAGGTCGTGGAATACGGTCGAAAAAATTAAATTAATGTCAACGAATGACAATTATGATGCCTGAGAATATGAGTCCAACTATAATGAGAACTTGAACACACGTTGGAATTGTTATTCTTCAGTTCAAGGTCAGTTATCTTCATTATAAATATATCTACATGATATAACCACCAATTTGACGTTTGAACGGACATCCGTTAAAATGTTTTTTTTTTTTACATTCTCTATAAATACTCAATCCATTACAACTGGAGAAATATGTATTTCTTATCTGGCATTATGTCCATTACTAATGTTTATTATTATTAATATTATTATTTACTATTGTATTATTTAAATATTGAGCTTTTAATGAATAAACATCATCATGAAATATTTATATTTAATAATGATAAAATTGTAAATAAAAATATATCATTTTTGTCAGATATGGTGTGAAAAAAATCGATGAAATTTCTCATTCACTTTTTTTTTAACACTGGTAAAATAATATGAATTATTTATACAACATTTCAATAGTTTTCTTTTGCATTAATTTATATT
>JAQQBR010000001.1:13348137-13370188 GCA_030347285.1 Microctonus hyperodae
CGTCTCTCTTATCTAACTCTGCATAATATACATATAAGTATGTATGGTAATGTGTATTGTCACTAGGTGGCAGTAGTATCGGGCAAAAAAAATATGACGCCGGCCATTGACACATATTATTGTTATGAAAATTACAAGTAACGAGCAAAAGTTTGCGTTGCGGAATCGGTTTATTTATAAATAACAATAATATTATTATCAATGAAAAAATAATGCAGAATTATACAACAATATCACCGCGTGTATTTTCCGCAATACAAAATGTTAATATATCGGAACTTTCACGATGTTTACAGAGAGAAATTCGTCCGCTTTTGCCATGTCTCGTTCGTATGAGTTTAATTTCTCCGATGGATATTACAAAAAAATGTGTGGAAGCAAGAAAAGAAATATTAACAATACTTTCGGGGATTGAATCAGTAAATTCAATTGTTGCATTATTGTCAATTGATTTTCATGCTCTTGAAACGGATGTACGAAAGGAGCAACAATTGAGGTTATACTCACTCACTATACATATATATTCATTATTTTATTTGTTTGGCATTAAAATAATGATATATATTTATTTATTATAATTGATATCATACTTATTTATTAAACATATTTTTGTTTTTATTTTTGTAGACAAAAATTAGGAAACACTCAAGGTGATAGTATTTTAGCCCAATCACTTCAAAGTGGATTAGCATTGGAATTTGAACGTAGTGAATCAACACGTCGAATTCGTTTAGTTCTCAGTGAACTTTTATTTGTCGCATCACAAATACAAGAATACCAAAAGAACAATGACTTTACAATCAAACATTCTGACCTCTTTGATAATGCCGTTTACATGGAAGAAATCAGTTATGTTATCTGCATTGCACTCGCTGAACTGCCAGCATTATTATCTGTTCGTGATGTTGCTGAGACATTACTTCATGTTAAACACGGCCCAGAAATAATTTGTTGGGTTATTGCAAATAGTCCAGACAGCTTTTTTGAAGTGTGCACACATTTAATTGTCAATGGTGAACGACAAGAGGAATCAGCATTAGGTAGAATTAGAACTCAAGCATTAACAATGCTCTGTCGAATGAATCCAAGTCAAGCACTTGCTGTACGAGCAAAATGTGTTGAATTATGTCGAATGCCAGCATTAGCTATAACTTTAAGTCTTGAACGTGAATGTCATGATTCATCGCAACCTGAAAGCGATGTTGTGGCATTTGTATCGGGTTTATTGTTGGGTAATGATCAACAAGTTAGAACTTGGATTGCGATGTTTATTAGAAATGGCCAAAAACGAAAATGGGAATCACACACAGCACTACAATCATTGAGGGAAGAATTACTTGGACGATTACGAGCTATTGTATCTCGGACATCAGAGAGCCAATTAGCTGAATCGCAAGTTGTTGAAGCCAGTGCATTACTTCGACTCTATTGCGCATTGAGAGGAATTGGTGGTATTAAATTTCAGGATGATGAAGTCACGATGATTGTTCAATTGCTCACATCGCATCCGCCACCGTCACCAGCTGGCGTTCGATTTGTTTCACTGGGACTCTGTATGCTCATTGCATGTCCATCGCTCATTGGTCATCATAATCTTGAGAAGAAAAGTATCGAGTGGGTTCAATGGCTGGTGCGTGAAGAAGCATATTTTGAAAGTGCCAGCAGGGTTGCTGCGAGTTTTGGCGAAATGCTTCTCTTAATGGCCATTCACTTTCACAGTAATCAATTGTCAGCTATTTGTGATCTTGTTTGCGCAACATTGGGCATGAAAGTACCAATAAGACCAAATAATCTAACTCGAATGAAACAAATATTTATGCAAGAAATATTTACCGAACAAGTTGTTACATCGCACGCTGTTAAAGTACCCGTTACTGCCAGTCTCAATGCAAATATTCCAGGATTTTTACCTGTACATTGCATTCATCAATTATTAAAATCTCGCGCATTTGCTAAACACAAAGTACCGATTAAAAATTGGATTTACAGACAAATATGTGACAGTGTACCGCCATTACATCCTGTTTTACCGGCATTAATTGAAGTTTATGTAAATAGTATTCTTGTATTTAATAACAAAACTATGGAGCAAACGCATAAACCAATAACTGAAGATGAAATTCGAAGAGTCTTTCAAAATAGCGTATTTGGTGCTAATTTTGATGTTAAAAAAAGTGCATTGAATATTATGGAAGTGGAAACGGATTATCTCGATGTCGACACATCAAAACCGTCATTGACATCACAATTATTATTTTTATATTATTTATTACTTTATGAAGACGTACGCTTATCGAATATGCATAATTATATATCACAGGGGCGAAAAGTCAAGCATTATTCTACGGAATTTCTTTCGGAATTACCAATCAAATATTTACTTCAACAAGTTCAACGAGATCAAATGAATTATGCGGGTCTTTTTTCGCCATTACTACGACTTTTAGCCACGCACTTTCCGCATTTATCATTAGTTGATGATTGGCTTGATGACGAGATGATTAATATTGATTCACCTGCTGCTAATTATGATAACGTTGTTATTAATGATTTATCGATTATTGAAGCGTTTAAACATATCAAAACTTGCGCGTCTCGAACCGGTAGATTATTGAGACAATTAATGTCCATGAAACCAACGGATATTTGGCCACATTCAGAAATAATCGTGCATTATTTAAAAGCTGTATTAGATGAAAAAGTTCCTAGATATATACAAGGTAACAATAAGTTTTAATTAAATCGAAAAATATACTCACAGTTTTATTAATAATTTTTAATTATTTCAGAATTGTATAAACAAGTTTGGCTGAGGTTAAATACTGTTTTGCCACGGTGCTTATGGGTAATGTCGATTAATGCATTATTATTAGAAAATCCAACAGTGCAGAATATACGATTGACTCAAGAGAATATTGTTTTGGATCCTCTTCAAGTTCTTCGTTGTGATACACGAGTATTCCGTTGTGCACCAGTTTTATCAATTATTTTAAGAATTCTTCAAGCAACACTTGCTGCCTCACGATCACAATTATCCAGGCACATGCAAGATCGTCCATTGACAGAAAAAGTTGGACAATTAACTAGTGAAGCAGAGCGTGAGGATCTTAGAACTGCACTGATTGCAGGTCAAGAGAGCGCAGCTGTACAAATTCTTTTAGAGACTTGTTTAGAGACTGATGAAGATCAACAGATTCATGGACAAATGTGGTCATTACGTGAAGTACGAAGTGTTGTTTGTTCATATTTACATCAAGTATTTATTACTGATCCATCTTTAGCCAAACTCGTACACTTTCAGGTAAATTAATATATAATTTATTTTCAGTAATAGAATGAATTTATTTTTTTTATTTATTTAGATTGATTTAAATGACAAAAATTATATTTTTCTAGGGATATCCTCGAGAACTTCTTCCTATTACAGTTTCGGGTATCCCGTCAATGCATATTTGCTTAGACTGGATACCAGAACTTTTATCGCAACCTGAGCCAGAGAAACAAATTTTTGCTGTTGACTTGGCATCCCATTTAGCAGTTCAATATGCTCTCCCAAAAGCACTTAGTGTCTCACGTTTAGCGATAAATACTCTCATTACTCTGCTTGGTGTTTTACCAGCTAAAGATCGAGTTGTTTTATTCATGCCAGTTTTATCATCGCTCACAAGAATATGTTTAGCTTTTCCACCATTAGCTGAAGACACAACTGAATTATTATTACAATTGGGACGTGTCAGTTCAGCGCAAGCAGCACTTGGAGATAAATCCGCAGAAATGTTATGTCATGAAGTTAATATGACATTTTCATCATTACTCCAAAAAGCAATACTCCAATCTAGAGTATATTAAAAAAAAAATAAATTTGTAGATTTTCTATTTTATTTAGTTAATTAAATGTATATAAAATATTTTAATGCATTGTTGCAAATAATTGTAAATAAAATCCGACGAGTTACTTACGATGTTAATAAAAAAATTAAAAAAAATTAATCATTAAATGAATAAAATATTAATTTAGTGGATAATTATAAGAGTAATGAATACATAGTTATTAAAAAAATATAGTTTATGTTGCAGTGGCGCTGTTTCGTGAATAAAATAAGAACTAATAACGAGATTTTACAAAATGGCGTTCATGAAAATTTTAAATATAAAATTCCTATATTATCAACCATCTACAAGAAACATATCCTTTCTTATCATTGTCATTTCTCACACGACGACGATGTTTTCAGCTTTTTTTTTCTGACTCACACAAAACTAGTACAATGTAAGTCAAATGTGCGCATACTATCGTCGTCCAAAAAAAGAACAACTAGTAAGCAAATTTACAATCGTTTTGTAACAACATTACAATTACATGATTAAATTATGTCGTGCAGTCACGACAATTAACAATCGTATGAGATTATTCAATAATTCACAGTTATCCAGAGATTATCAAAACAAAAGCTTGAAACATTTCAAGTCATCGTAGAGAATTATGGAAAGTTGACATAGAAGGCCACGTAGAGTAAAGTTTATTTTCACTAAACGTATGGAATAAAATAGAACAATGATTTAAACTTTCTTTAACAGTTGAACAATCACGTGGCTTTAAAAGTTCAATACAAATATTAAAATATTGAAATAATACACCATGGATTTTGGTACATTACTTTCTGTCGCACAAAAAAACAATGTCAATAAACAGGTCAGTATTATTATTTTTAATAATATGAACAATATGTTGGTTCTTTATTGAATAAGAATATTTTATATTTATTCTTCATGTATTAAATATTTTTTATAGTCTGGATCTTATTACCCTACCAAGTTTACGCCACCAAAAAAGGAGTCTAAGCAATCGAAGGCGTTGTCTGAGAATATTAAAAGATTTCTAGCAAAAAAAGAGGAGGAAGAAAGACAAAAAGCTTTAGAGGAAAAGCAAAAAAGAGATGTATGATTTTATTATATTTATTTATTTATCATTGGTTGATTTGATAATTTAAAATTATATATGTTGTAGAATTTATTGGCTTTACGTGATCACAAAGCTCAAAGTAGAATAAATAAACATTTGAAGGTGTGCAAAGCTGCTAATAAATCGGTGATTGCTGATGCTGTTAATAATGATGATACTGCAATAACAATAGCTGGTAATTTTTTTTTTAATTTTTATTCTTATCTACATTGCTTATATAAACATGTGTATTATGTTATAATTGTATTATGTGTATAATGTGAGGAAATGAGTTGTTGTTGTGTATTATAAAAGAATTTTTGAATTTTAGGTCCGTCCCAACCAGATGAAGATGATTATGGATATGTGTCACAAGAGGCGTCAGCATTTTATAATCAATTGATGAATAAATATAGCAAATTACCTCCTGAAAAGCCTTTATTTAGTGATAGTGGTAAGAGAGTGGTTAAAGACATTGCATCAACTAAAGATAGAGTTAAATTGGCGTTAAAGCAACAAGAAATTGAGGAAAGTTTACCACACAGACGGAAACGTAAATCAACAGAAATCACTGCAAAAGAAAGTGATCGTGATTGTGCACGTGAAAAGAATTCTAGTGAAAAAGATAAGAATATTGAGAAAGATGATAAACCAAAAGCGAAAAAACGACCAACGATGCCACCGCCAATGGACTTTGTTTCATTATTAAAACTTGCGGAAAAAAAACAATATGAGCCTGTGGTAATAGAAGTTAAACCAAAACCAAAAGTAGAAGAATTAGAACGACCAATGACGAAGAAACAGAAGAAACAATATTTAAAGGAGACAGATTGGAAGGATAAAAAAGATCGTGATCGTAATGTAGAAGTGCCAAAAACTACGAATTCATCTAATGAATTGAATAAGTCAACAAAATTGCCAGTTAATAAAATTTCAAAATTGAATCACAATAGTAAACCAACAATAAGTATAATTTCGGAAAAATCACAAATGAAACCGAGCTCATCTCATGTGAAAAAAATCCCCGAGCGTTCTGTTGATAAATCCGCAAGTAAATCATCTGCGAAAGATGAAATTTTGGAAGAGCGACGTAAATTAGAAGCAGAAAAACGTGAATTGGAATCAATGCGACGATTGATTGAGGAGGAGAAGAAAAAATTGGCTTTACAGAGTAAAAATAAAAAGTCAGAAGAACGTCGACCATCCAATGTGCCACCGGTTAAAGCTATAAAAACCAATGAAAAAATCAATAAACCATTAATAAATCCAAAAGAAATTAAACCCCGACAATTTCCACCTGCTGACGTTAAACCTAGACAATTTCCGCCTGCCGATGTTAAACCAAGATCTTTCCCCCCAAGTGACGTGAAAAGTAGATCTGGTAAACACTCAATCAATCGAAATGAACGGCCAGTCATGTCGAATAAGCGAAGTAATTATAATAATGATGAAGAAGAGAGTGAATATGATTCAGAATTAGATGATTTCATCGATGATGCTCCCGAGGAGGGAGAGGAAAATTACAGTAAATATATTAGTGAAATATTTGGATATGACAGAAGTAAATATAGAAATTTTGATGATGACGATGAGAATATGGAAAGTAATTTCGCACAACAATTAAAAGAAGAATATGTATCAACAAAAATTGGTATTATAATTTTTTAATAATATTATTTTATTTCATTTTTATTATTTTTAATGTTTGTAATTTTTTTTATTTCTTGTCCAGGTATCATGGAGGACTTGGAAGATATTCGACAGGAGGCACTTGAGAAAAAACGAAAAGCAGCGATGATGAAAAAATTAAAGAAAAAATAATCAACGTACTTTTATTCGTTGTGTAACTGTAAATGGATATGCGATTATGAAAGACGATTTGAAACAATGTTTAATACGAAGTCCCGGATAAATATTTTCATATTTAATATTATTACAATTTACTAAAAAAAAAATAAAAAAAAAAAAATTTGAAAAAAGTGAATAGAAGAAATATAAACAAGAGTTTACAAATAGAGGCACAGTTATTTGGCTTTGAATTATCAAATAATGATGCCTTAAGAAAATAACTGTTTAGCTCAATTATTGTGACATTGTATAATACATATATATATGTATAAGTATATTGGTCTAGCATTTATACAATACATTTTTTTTTTTGTTAGAGTTTAATATTAAAGTGGGGAATGGTTTTTCTTTCCATAAAAACAAATAAAATCAATTAATATTACTTTGTAAAATTATAATATTGTGAACATACACACATACATACAGACAAATTTTGTGATAAATATATATTATATACATGAAATTTTTATCCACAAAAACATACAATCATCAATCAAATATCATGGATTAAATATTACGATAAAATATTATCGTGATTGTCAGTTTGTAATAATTTATAAACTATCTAACTTAATTATTAATAATCTGAAAAAAAAACTTGTCATATGACCAAAGCAGTCGCCACCCTGTGCTATTAACAATTGTTCATAAATCATGATTTTAATCTTTATTTATACATATGTATATTTAATCACATTTATGTTTCAATAAAAAATAATACCATTGAAGTGAGGTTAATTTACCTATTAATTTATTGAATTAACTAATTTAATTTATTAATTCCTCATCGCACCTCGAGTGAGAGAATTTAATTAATAAAATCGAAGTGAACTAGATTAAATATTTCATTATCGTTTCATTAGTTAATTAAATAAAATTAAAATAATTTAAATTCATTCAAATTCATCATTAATTATTATTAATGTGAATAATTACAAGAAAAATTTTGGCAGAATCATCAAATTATTTCAGACATATTTAATTTCATTTGTCACACAAGTGATAAAATTATTTGTGGAATAATTTTGTTTAAATATTAAAATTAATATTTGTTTAAAATATATTTATGTTGTATATTGAAACAACATAGCAGATGGACTTCTAATGGGTACCAATCGTTTATATCCATCTTTTCCTCTAATTACCCAATAATCTCTACCATTAATATTATGTTTTTTCGCCCATTTTGGATCGTAAACTAAAGACTCATAAATGGGTGCCACTTGAGGCACAGCAATATTAAATAATGCTTCTGGTTGTGGTGATGGAATTTTAAAGCGTTGTTGTCTTTCATATTCCATTCTCTCTCTACAACAAACGCATGCCTCTTCACAGCAAAGACAAAGCTTGAATTTTGTCCACCTCTGAAGCATTTCAATAAAAAAAGTCAAAATAGCAAAAACAAAACCAGAAGCAATAACTTTATAAGTCAATGACAAATCATCATTTGAAAGTTGACGTTCTTTTGACTGTAAATTTAGTGGACAATATCTTATCGTTGGTAATTTTATCGTCTCCAGGTGATTTATTATCCCAGCTTCAGTAAGATAAAGAAGCCTAAAAACAAAAATAAATAAATAAAATAAAAAAGCTGTAGGTGTATTTATATAACGATTTCTTATTTTATTTCCTTGATATTTTACAAAATATTTACTTACTGTTTATCAATTAATTTTTGTACAGGGGAATTCAATTGATAGGCAAATGCTCGATTTTGACGATAAATAGGCTGTGGCATCATAACCAAAGTACATCGACGTTTTTCTTCGATATTCATATTAGTTTTTTCCATATAATCATCGTGTATTATTTTATCTATGAGATTCTTTTCACCAAGAAATACCTCATTATTTTTAACTATATCCACAATTTCAGTCTCTTTATTTCCCAAAGATATATTTAAAAATTTACCATATCCACGAGCTTTTGAAAATTTTAATTCTTCCAATGTTCCTGCATGTCCCTGTACAATATAAATATATAAATAAATTATTAAATAATTATTTATTTAATTCTTACCGCTTTCATTGCATAATCAACAATATGTTGCTTTTGTGCAGTCCATTGTGTTTTTGTGTCGACAATATCTTGAACTGATTTTATTGGTAAAGTAAATTCAGAAAGTGTAAGAAATGCCGTAAGATTTGCAGTATAAAATGATGTTATAAGAGTAATAAATAGCCACCAGGTTGCAAACAGCAATCGATTTGAATCTATTAATAATAAAAATTAAATTAAATATATCTTGTTATTTTATATTCTTTCAATATAAATATTGATAATTCTAATACCGTGATATGGTGAATTGGGCGATCCTTGTTTCAACAATGCTCCATATGTAAACCAAATACATGTTGTCAGTGTATATTTATCTATTTTGGTATGGTCAAACAGATAAGATCTGTATGATGTGAAAATATAAATAACTGGTCCCATAATGATAAGACTGACCAAAATGCATAACCAAACAGTTGTATCAAATGGCGCCAACAATCCTGATCCAACAGCAGATACTTTGGGTCTTTTTAGTAAAACTGTAATTTCGGTATAACTCAAAATAGATCCATATGAACAACTGTTCCGTGAATTTCGTAATATTGGTAAAAATGCTACTGCAACATCCACCTCCTGATGAACAAAGAAATAATGATTATAATAATGTTCCAATATTTTTTTTTTATTAAATTAAATTAATATGAAATAAAATAAAAATATATTTTTACTTTGTTTTGTAAAAGCTTCATAATTCCATCATGCTCATTGGCAAAAAGCGCAGTGGTAGGTTTGACAATTTCATAAGTAAAATTTAAATTCTTTAATAAAGAATTAAAAAGAATAAATGCAAAACCATGGCCTGTATAATTTCCTTCAGTTCCTTCTGTCCAAGAAAATGGTGGATCCTACAATAATTATTTTACAATACAATAATCATCTTACAATAATTTTATTATAAAATAAAATTAAATTTAATATACACATTTATGATATGCTATGAAAAATAAAATTCAAACAGGAAGTATTCATGTAAAATATGTAGATAAGAAAAATATAATCTCATTCATGTTGATAAAATAAATATAATAATTTTATCTATAATAATATATTCAATAATATAATATATGTATTTATATTATATAAACAAATAATTTATTTATATATATTATCAAAACTATTGTTTAATCGCTTTTTAATTTTCAAGGTTATACACTCTTAAGATGTTATGAAGTAGGATCACTTATCATTCACTGGATAAAAAAAATAGTAAGTAATCCAGAATGATTTCTATTAAATCCTACCTCCCATGTAGTGACTCTTAATTTTCTTGGAATTTCTTTATTTTCAGTTTTATAAATATCAACCAACGAGACCTTGGATTCATTCAAATTAACTTCCCCTAAAAAGAAAAAAAAAACATTTAAAAAAATTATTAGAATTCATAATTATTCTATCATCACACTTTATTAACTCTGACAATTGAACACATTTAAATAATTAATAACTACAATTATAACGATTTGTTGTGATGCAGGTGAGATTTTTATTGGTAACTCGACCAGTAAAATTGCTCACAGCACAAATGCCCAGAAGCATCAGGTCAATGCCTGCCATTATATCACATCAATATGATCACATTTTGTTTGGTAAATTTATCATCAATAATGATTTAACAATCCACTTCATCACCTGAAAGTCCGATTGATACTACTACGATATTTTCTAAATGATGTTAAAAGCAAGTCGATACTGCGACTATTCAATACTTTGGACACATATGAAACACCATTGCACATGGGCAGTGTCAAGTGTCATCGTTGTTGAATAGAAGGGATCTGGTAAGTCCACGTGTAAAATACATTTTCTCCCTTCTCTAATTTATTTCACCACCCTTATTTATGTTGAATAGTGTTGGGAATGTCCATCAGATATGAAAATTGTCACGCGATGTTTGGACTACAGCATTACGATCCAAATATGAGACAACCAGCTGATGTGCACAAAATAGCATAGAGAAATATGATCTTTATCAGCAAACAATTGACTGAATGTGTAAAGACGAAAAAAAAAAAATATTATAACTGGTGAAATAGACGAGGGAGGAATAGAATATAAATGATCATTTGAATATAAATATTAGAAGCTTTGTCTATTTACATATTTGGTTGACAAAAGTGTCTGGATGTGATGATTATTAGGTTGATGAGACACAGGCTGTGAATGTAGGTCGCAAAAAAAATAGACTGTCAAATTTAATTTGCATAATTGATGTTTATTCTTCGCATTTAATGGTTCAATTGATTCATCAGTTTTATTCAGACGTCTTAATAATCATTTTCCTTATACATTCTATTGATATATGTATTAATTTTAACACACTATGTCAGTGTTAGTTTATCATAAATAACTGTTTAGGAAGCTTGAGATACTTCGACCCACTTTTCTATTTAATGTTTGGTGAGGAAACACTCAAATCAATTTATTTCATTTAAACATTTATGTCAAATTACTAGAAAATTACCTTCGGTTATAAAAATATTCACCCTCTTTGATGAATACACTTGAGGGGAAAATATAATTTTGTTATAAATGGATCTTTATCCAATTCAATTGTATGTGCACAATATGACGCTATAATTAGATAAATATGGTCATTTGCACCTACAACTTGACTTCAATTATATCAGTTATAATCAACAATTTTTATTTATTTTTGAATAATCTTTAAAATATTTTAATATACTATACAATGCATAGTATTTTTTGTTTTTGTTTCATATAATTTGCAATCAATTAAATAATTATCTATTAACTCTATAAATAATTATTAATGGAGAATAATAAACAAATTAGGAGAGCATCCAATTCAAGTAAAATGTAAGGTTATGTTTTTTTATATTACTTATTAATTTAATATTGTCAAGTATTTTTTGGTATTGATAATAAAAAATTATGTTTTTCAGATTTATATTTATATTATAAAAAGGAAATTCTGTTGGTATTCGTGAATTATTCCCAATATTAAATATAGTAAGCGTATAAAAAAATTTTATAAAATATATATCTTTGAACTCTGGTAAAAAAATCTTTTATTTTTTTCATTTTAGCCAAGGTCAATGCTGAGGTTTACGACCAAATAAATACAGTTTTATTGTTGATAACATATTGCACTGATTATATGGATTATTGCAATAAATTGACAAATCGCCGACAGGTCAAGGACTAAAGAATCGTAGGGTAGTAATAAAAATATATTGTTAATCGCCCACGCACAAATGTGCGTAAATTGCTCGTCATTCGATTTATTAGTTCGTGCAGTTAATGCAATAAATGAGATATTCAATTAAATAATTAGTCTGGTTGAAAACAAAATAGAGAATAAAAAAAAAATGTTGATGTATTTATATTTATTTGAAATTAATAGGTATTAATTATAATTAATAATTTTATATTTTAACTTTCAATTTTTTATTTTATTTAATTACTAAATTGAAGTACATTTCATACAAATCACATGGCCTATAATTATAATATAATGTAATTAAAATTCTATATATGTATATATGCAAAAAAAAAAAAATATTGAAACATTGTAAAAGTTTATCAATATGTCGTATTATTTTGTTAAATTAATATTGGACTGCGACATAAATGAGCACTTATTATTAATTTATTATAATTAAGAATACAATACGTTTATTCTGGTCCATATTTTATATAAAAAATGTATACATGTTAGAGAAAAAGTACAGATAATAAAAAGACAAATGATGAAATCGAAATCATGAGAGAAAAATGAGTAAAAAAAAAAAGTATCATGTCCATCAATACTTATTTAATTGCGAAATAAATTATAATATTGTGTGAGAATTTATTCGCGGATTATAATTCATAAATATAATTATTAATTATAAAACAAAAATAAATAAAATATTGACATTACATAAATTGATGGAAGAAAAATGACAAAAGTGTTATGGCAATATGAAAAATTGAAAAAGAAAAAAATGTCGATGATTCTTCACTATGTTGTCAGACATTAATATTACGCCCCCTTTTATTATTACTGCAATTTTCCATACAGATTACATCATTATGTATACATATATAATAAAATAGCGTGGGATTATTCAGCGTGCATAATAGTTGCAGTAAAATAGTATAACCGTAACGCGCCCGGCGCGTTTTTATCACATGCTATAATCAAAAGCGTTGGTGGTAGTTGGTAATAATCGATTATTGTTTTTTTTTTTCAGATACAAATGAACGTATTTATAACAAATATAATAACTATACTCATTGTATGTCATAAAGAAAAATAATGGACTTGTATAACACCCACAAAATATAACAACGAACTTTGAAAAACAAACAATTAACCTAACAAATTTGAGGTTAATATTGAAGATCTATTGTATAAAAGCAAACATTATTGAAAGTATTATTTGTTTATAATGACTAGCTAATTAAAATACGATAAAACAAGCCATTAATATTGAATATTATATGTTATTAATTAATAAAATCATTATTCATTTAATTCAGTTCACATTAATTATTCATTTTAAATGCCGGTGTAAATAAAAATGAATTATTATTTTTATTCATTTCTTAATTATTATCAATTCAATATTTATTATCATTGGATTGGTGAATTGAATTGTTATTTAAATTTGTTAAATCATCAAATTAATTTAAGCTTTTACGATGTTTAATAAACTTGATTATTATCATTCATAGGACGATGATGTCAGGATATATATGCGTAGAATGAAACGATGATGATGATGATGATGAAATGACACCAACACAAGTAAAGATTACATGTATGCAATTAGTTTCATTGGTAGAATTTGTATCTTCTTTTAATTACCGCAATAACTCATCAGTTCAGACATTGAGCATGGTTTTGCACAGCATTCATCATAGACACCTTGAGATGCTCGACGAAATCTTCCTCCACCAGCAAAGTGTCCCATCATTGCATTTGCATTTGCTCTTGACTTCAAAGGATAGTCATAAGTATATGGATAATCAATCTCCATTTCTGCACATAATTTAATAACATATCAAACAAATAATACTTATACAATTATATATTTTTTTGATTTTTATTAGAATATAAATCATTTTTGTTTCATTTCAGATGTGGATTTTATATTATTATAAATTAATTATAATAAATGTATTATTTGAACTTACCTCGATCACTTTTTTTGAACATGGAGTTATACACGCCATTGCAGACAAATTGCAAAGTAGTCGATAAATATTTACCGCAATATTTAAGTGGTACATTTGATTGTTGTCTTTTTTGTGCAAATTGGTAAATGTCTGATTGACCATCCGTTGAATGAATTATGATGAATGCCATGACAAGCATCAGTGTCAGAATTGCGTATGATTTATACGTGGACATCTGAAATCAAATGAAAAATAAAATAGTACAATTGTTATTTAAATTTAAATTAAATTTTGTTTTTTTGTTTTATTAAAAATGAATTATAGTTTTATTTTTTATTTCAATGAAAATAATGTAAATTATAAAATTAAAACATGCGCATTATGTTGAAATGGAAAATTTTGAAGTAAACAATTTTATATCATTCAATTATTTATCGTATTATTAGTTAGAATATAAACATCGCAAAAGGGGAAAGGAACCATTATTTATATATTTACTTATCATTTATTTACATAATTTTTCACGAGATTTAAATTAATTAATTTCAATTAAACTGAATTGTATATAAACAAAGAAAAATTGTTATTATTTATATTATTTTATTTTTTATTTTTATTATTAATCAATATCAAATTCTATTTTAATTATTCCTCAACATTTTATTTGTTTACTTGCATTTATTTTTATTCATGTTATCTATCTCATAATGCGCATTATTAATTTATACTTTCATCTATCCTACAATCAATATTATATAAATTAATATAGTGTAATATTTTATTTCATTTTTTTTTTTAATAACTAAATTTATTGTTCTCAGGTTTGCATCAGTGTCTCGATGATTAATCAAAAATATTGGATATAATTTTATAAAAACTAAAATGAGACAATGAGCCATAGCAAAATTATTAAATCATTGTCGCTATTTCTCCTCTTTTGCTTCTACTCCCTCAACATAAAGATAATAATCATAAACGATAGTAAAATGAGAAGCAGACGATGGTAAAAGTTTTGTCACTTAAACCAAGTGCATATGTACTTGATATAAAAGTACAACTGAAAGAGCCTCTTTCGTAAGAGTTTACAGTTTGATTGAATGTGATTTCAACATTTTACAACCCCGGAAACAATTTAGAGTTATTACAGTTTATGTAGGTACACATGAGTCCATTGCACTTTTGTGTTGGACATTTATCCCAGGTCGTCATGGTGAGACGTGAGTGTACGATGGATTTGTTAATGATGAAGAAAGAGAAATAAGGTGACATTAATGCCTGAAGTTTCTGCGTGCAAGAATGAAAAAATATTGTCTATAACTGGTGGAATAATATTGTACATATGTAGTTAGACTGGCACGAGGAAGACGCGTGATCTGGAACGTGAGTCGCCAGACTATTATATACACACTGGACAATTGTCCTCGCTGAGAAATATAAGAAACATAAAAATATACATTAAACATTGACTAATGAAGAGAAGATTAAACACAGATATAATTTGTTAATATTAAAATTAATTTATCAGGCAAATTAATGTTGAAAAAAAAAAGTATTATAAGAAAGAAGAAGAAGAAGAAGAAGAAGAAGAAGAAGAAGAAGGACTTACTTATTATATTTATAGTAAAACACAATCACAAGAAAAATTAATAGAAATTTATCACTGAATTATCACAGACTGCTGCAGTGTATAAACTTGTATTTAATAAGTGAAAGCAAGACGAATAATTGATTTATATATGTGTATATAAAATAAATATACAACATGAAAAAGAAGATAAAAAAAAATTTCTATTTGACAAAATTATATACACAATTGTGAATACATTATTTGTTTAAAATCATGAAATATTTCTCAATTTTTCCACCCTAGTTTTTTTTTCTCTTTGTATTTTTGGCACAATTAATTCTATCCACAAATTTCGATGCATTTATATACAAGCTATAATTTATTTCCTTTCTATTTTACTTCTTTCACTCTTTTTATTATTTTTATAATAACTAACTTTTTTACTAAATTATTGGACTTGTTTATCCCCAAAGTAATGAGTAATATTGGAAATTATTTTATTGTATACACGCACAATTTAATTGTAAAACAACAAAACAAAAAAAATGTTGGAGTTACTGGAACTGACTGAGTAGTGAAGAATACTACCGAATGAACAGTAAGCTACTGGTAAGCTGGTAGCTCGTTACGTTACTAATATATCAACTTCATAAATCTCCCTTTCTCTCTCTCTCTCTCTTTCTTACTCTTTTTACTCACACACTTTTATTTACTTATGTCCTCTCGTCTTCTCACTTTTCAATGATTATTTATCTACTCTGTCGACTCTTGTCAATCCACACATGAAATAAATTATAAATTCAATGATAATCTATACAGTTGACCAATGTTTCTCTACTCATCAATGAAGTATTTTTATTTAAAAATTATGTAATAAGTCTGGTGAAGCTTAATTGGATTTATCAATTAATCCAGACTAATAATTTGATATATACATTGTAGAATTATTTTGATTTATTCATTTTTTAATTATGAGTAGCAATTTATATATTTTTATGTCTAAAATGTAACGTTATCAATTTTGTTTTCATGATGAAAAGTTTAATCACTTCCTGAAGTTTATATTTAAAAGAGATAGCATTAAAATAATTGATTCTACGTCTGAATAATTAATAGAGATAAAACAAAGATCCAACAAAACAAGGTCATGGCTTGATAAAATGGTCATCCAACTGCGATGATATAAACGTGAGAATAAATTTTTTTTAATAAACTTGAGTTGATAATAGTGTTACTTATTTGACTTATGTTTTTTCAATAGAGGGGAAGACAAAAGCAAAAAGACAAATAAAAAAAAGAACATGAGAACTGATAAAATTGATACAAAAAAAAAAAAATTTATAAACTCTATACTTATTAGTATTATTTGATTATAAAATTATTTTCATAAATAATCTCAAGTGTTAATCAACCAATAAATTAATAATATATTATCAAATATTAATCACAACAAACTATATTATTAAATTTAAATAATTAAAAATTATAAAACTGTATTTCGATTGATTATAAATATATTATTAATAATTACAAATATAAATTTCCCGATAATATTCTGTGAATTTAAAGAATAATTTTTTTATTTATAAATGAACGTTAATATAAAAAGTTGCGACCCAGTTATACATTTACAGCGTTGGCCCCAATCATCAGTATATTTTATATTATTATCAAATGCAATTTTTTATAATACAGGCGCCATACAATAATAATTCTATTTATTAATTAAAGTTATAAATATCACGTCATCTCAATGATATAATATCATGACTACAAAACAAAAAGTATTTAAAATATGTACATAAACATCGACCCCAACAAATAATAAACAAAACCTACATGCAAATTAATCATTGATAATATATTTATCATCGACCCCCGCACATTATCAATACACAATTATAAATCTTATATTGTTAATGATCAGTAATAAAATAAATAATAAAAATTTATATTAATACACAAGACCAAAGATTATTTATTCATAATTTGTTATTTATAATTAATTAAATTTTTCTATTTTATTATATATAAAATTAACTGGCGTTTTTTAATTTTTATTCAGTCACATGCATAAAAGATACAAATAAAATTTACAAACCGCTTTAGAAAAATATGAATGCTATGTTGTAAAGCAGTTGCTTGCAGGATGTTCCAAAGACTAATGCAAAAAGTCCAGGCGTTGCTTTATAAATACAGTCGAGAGCGAATATTATGCTGAACAGTTAAGACGTGTTCATTAAACACGTTGCCAGGGTGCATGTCATGTTCGTTAATGGGTTGGCTAATGTCGCAAAGCCACTCGATAGGGTAACCATTCAACCATGCAAACGTCGGTTTAAAACCACCTTTTTCGCGTTTTCTCATTCTCCCCTTTATTTTCTTTTTCATTCTTTCTGGCATCCCTCATCCATTATACCTCTACCTTCAGTCAAATTCCATATGATAATTAGGGACATGCAAATTGTTAGAGAGGTCCTTCACCCCATTATCATCATATAAAATATACATATAATACCTTGCTTCTTTTATTGGACTTGTATATATTTTTAGCTTGAGTTTATATTTAGAATTTTATATATATCTTTATGAGTATATTTTAAACTGGCAGAGATAATAATAAGAAGAAGAAAGATATTGTTATAAGATGTTTATTGTGAATGCGTGAGACTATCAATAGCCTCGGTAATTAATCCTTTAGACCTTTATGTATTATTACTTGGTATGTCGGCATGCTGTAACATCGCAAATAACAATCTTAATCAGTAATACTGCCAGTTTGTGAGAATTAAAACCGAGCATTGTCATTAATGTTACCAGTTTTAAATTATTTATTATTTTATTTTACAAAATATTTTTATTATTAAAATTCTAAACTTTCTCAATTGTACTATTATTATTTATGATGTTAATTATTTTTGAATATTAATGACGTTGGATAATAATAAATTGTATTGAATAGTTAATTAATTGAACGTTAGTATAAAATAAAATTTCATGGCAATATTTGTGAGGTTTTGTTGAGGAATTATTTGAACATTGTAAAATTAATATAATTGAAAATAATAATGAATAAATTAAAAGATATTAATTTAGAGGAAAACAATTCATTTGAAAGACACATTTTTTTTTATATATATTTTATAAAAGTTCTTCTATTTATACAGCATATAAAAACAATACTCTGTATCCAATTTTTATATTCACATCATTAACGCTAAAATGTCTATTACCGCGTCTTCTCACCTTTGTCTTAATAACCTTCGATACATATTTATTTGTTTATAACTTTACAATATTCGGCGGGTCAACATTCAATATCATTACTTATTATGATCAGCAAAAACTGAACATTCATCTTATTTTAACTTCACATAATTATTTCCTATTAATTTTCCATAATTTATTTTCACATTTAATTCGGGTTAACAACTTTCATTCCACGATTTCGCGCAAATTCTACATTTCTTGGTTCATTATTTATAACATTCTGAAGCACGTGAGCTGGCTCAGGAATATTTGTAAGTCTTTCATTTGAATGCAATGGACTTGGGATTTTTGACGGTATATTTGCATGTATATGATTGTGATTAAGAAATATCGTATCAGATTTCCCGATAAATTGTCCATTTGCGGACGGCTCTCCGTCTAAATTTCCACTCGGATGATTCACTCGTAAAAATGAATCATCAAATATTTCACCAGTGTCACGTTGCTCAGGTGGTAAATGTGCCAAGCGCGATTTGACAATCGATAAATGTTTACGAATATAATCCTGTTCAGGTGCAAGAATCGACGCTTTTTCCAAACATTGTGCAGCTAAATTTAATTGGCCACGTTCTACCATAACCACACAGAGATTATGTAAACCCTGAATATTTGATGGTTCCAATTGGAGAATTCTTCGATAACACTAAAATAAAATAACGTAATAAATTAATAATATATATTATTAATTTTTACAATAAATAATTAAATAATTTTGTTCATACATTCTCAGCTGCATCAAAATCTTTGATATTATTTATATAAATATCACCAAGTAAAATTAAACCCTTAATATGATCTGGATGAAATCGTACGAGCTGATTTAAAAATGGTGCAGCTTCAAGAGGCCGTTGTTCATCAGCAAGTAAAAGTGCTAAATTGAATAACGCCGATCGAAAATCTTCTTTCAATGCCACTGCATTTCTAAACCACGTCTCTGCACTTGCTGTATCATGATCATCCATCGCAAGCATACCCAAGTTAAAGTGCAACCGTTCATTATTCGAATCCTGTACACAATAACAAATTTAAAAATTCATATTTCTATTAATACAAAGTTTTAGTTTTTCATGGATATATACTTTTCTCAAAAGTTTAAGTAAACGTTCTCTTGCAACTTTCCGCAACTCTTCACGACCCAATTCCTGCAACAATATCGCAGAATTGAGCAGTGCTTGCTCGTGTTCAGGATCGAATTCAAGAGCTTTATCCAGATAAGCCAAAGCTTGAGAGGCTTTTCCTTGTTCCAAGAACACGACACCCAACTACACAAAACCGACATAAATAATAAATAATATTATTCATATTCCATATATTTTTTGTTTTGTTTCACTCAACTACTGACATTAATTCAGTATATTGTGATGAAAAAAAAATATATATTTACGTTGTAATAAATGTCCGGATTATTACTGTCATAAAAAAGCGCACGTTCGTAAACCTCTTGAGCTTCTTTTGTGCGATTCATCTTGATAAGCACGTCACCGCGATTAATATACGCTTGAGTATAATCTGCACGCATACTAATTGCCTGTCTGTACAATAAATCAGCCTCCTCCAATCTTGTTGCATTTTTAGCAATTAAATTCGCCAAGTTTACAAAGACATTTAAATGATTTGGTGCAATTCGTGCTTGATATGATTCACCAGGTTTAGCTTTAGGTAACAGTGATTTGGCCTGCGTAATTTAATTAATTATAATAAATTAATATAAAACGAAATATTATAATTTTCCCATTATCATTAAATATTATAACACACCCTTAAATATGCGTCTTCCGCTTCCTTAAACATTTTAAGATGATTATACGTTCTACCAACATTAATATGCGCTCCTATGTCATCGCCCTGGACTTTCACTGCTTCATTGAAATAATCCAATGCTTCCTTGTAACGTCCTTGTCCCTCCAAGGCATGTCCAACATTATTAAATAATTTAGCATTATTAGTGTTGACTTTCAAACCGGACATAAAAATTGAATATTCATCAATCCAATCGTAATTTCTTGTAAATGTCTTTACAGAGTGTGATACCATTAATGTAATTAAAAGTACTGTCGATAATTTTGACGATCTGAAATTCAAATAATCCATAAAAATTACATTAATCATTTATTTTATTTAATTAATTTTTTTTTTAACCATTTACTGAATGTTTTAATAAAAGTTTCGTATACTTTTTTTCCGCCAGAAGACTCCAACCATGACCAATCAACATGCAAAATCCCATGGAAGGTGCGTATAATATTCTCTCGGCAATGACAAAACCAACGGGAAAAAAAAGATTGGATGCTGGTAAAAATGGTAGAATCAATAATGCTAAACTCATTATGATTATAACTGATGTCTGACGATTACGCGTGAATATTGCCTTGAATAAAAGACCAATAATCATTCCATGAGCGGCAAGTGTTCCCAAATTACGTAGATCAAATATACTCTCAATTAATGGTATAGTTCCCATTGTCCAGTCACAACATAAATCAGTAGGTAAAAATAGTAATCTTAAATTAACTGCAGCTAAGTAATTATAAGTGAGTTGCCTCGTCGGTGTTGATGCCACTGAAGCAGGATTGTCAAATCTAAATGAACAGTTTTATCATATTATTCATAAGTAGTTTAATTAATGCAAACGATGAAAATGAATAAAAAAATAAAGCGAGTATTGATCGCACCTTGTGAATACAGGCAATCTTGAACCCATTACATTCAATCTCAATATCAAAAGGCTAAATGTAACGAGTGTCAGTGCCGCCAGTCTTTTTGTACCTTCGCCCGACCATGTCGGATTTATTTTGTTACCACCAAATGCAGATTTAATTGCTAAAAATATATCCAATGCTTTGACTTTCTGTACTACAAAAATTTCATATAGAACACAAACTGCTGTTGCTGTAATGCCTTGCTCTTTACATAGCATTGCAATAAAAACACAGGTCATCGACGTTATCATAGGGCGCCATGCTATAAATATAAAACGTTATTCATTAATGTTCTAATAATTATTTTTATTATTTCCATCATTCATTTTTCCTCTTTTTTTTTTCATTACCTGTAGTTCGTTTATTCTTGCAAGCCTTTGTGTACATAATAAGAGCACCCAAATAAAAAAGGGAAGACAATGTTTCTGCTCTTCCCACAACACCAGTAACAGCTTCTGTGTGTATTGGATGCACAGCAAATAATAAAGCAGATACAAAACTTGCCAAGTCTGATAAAAACATTACACAAGTTCTGTAAAAATAAAT
>JAQQBR010000001.1:13475970-13493307 GCA_030347285.1 Microctonus hyperodae
ATACAACTTATTAATCTGATTTACACAAAGATCAGTATTTAATTAATAATAAATGAAAATTAAACATTATTATCATACACTTTATTAATTTATCCACACATAAATCAACTCAGAAAAATATAAAAAAAAACAAACAATTACATAAATACATATACTCATTGTATTTTATAGTAATTTTATTTCCCACTAAAGTAAATAAACAAATAAACACATTTCTCAACAATACAAAAAAAAACAGCAGATGTGTACCGTATACCTGCACAGTAAATAAAAAAAAACTAAGAAAAAAAAAATATTTGTGAGCGGAAAATGTAATTTAGTCCCTGGTAGTAAAGCACTTATACAGCGGCTAACTTCACTTCTCATATCTCTCATCTTTCTCATTCTCATACACCATATATACCTATATTTTGACAAAGTATTATTGCATGTTATTAAATAATAAAGCTTCTTGACTGACAAAAATTAATCAGGCAAGAAGTAGTAAACAAAAAAAAACACATTATCGATTATATATCTCACTGTACAAGTGAAAATCCTTCTAAAACTAATACAAAGTTAATAATTATATTTTCATGGTTATAACATAACCCTATATCAATAATAAACATGGCTGACTTATAGGTATATTAATACAATTATCTATAGTAATTATATTTATTAATAAATTAAATTTCTTACTATAATTAATTGCAATATATATTCACACATGTATAAAAAAAAATATAAATATATATTAGTTATAAGTATAGTAATAATTTTGCTTATTACAAAAACATATCTTGAATATATATACACATATTAGTTTTATCCCTAGCTTGTCATAATATTATCAAAGCAAACTATATATTTTCATAAATGTATGTATGTGTATTGACACAAGCAAATTTTTTACAGTCCCTTTTCAGTTCATTGGTTAGTAATGCTCCGCCTATTGGGGCGGTTTTGTCGTTATTTTTTACCCTATACTTTGATCCATACAAAGAATGTCCCAGAATTCACGCAAGATTTGAAATGTCGCCAACGTATTTTTTATGTAAACTTTGGGACACTCTATGTACACATAAAAGCACATACATATGTTCTCATTGTATATGTGCATCAATAATTTTTTCAACGGTATAAAATAATATATAAATAAATTAAATGTATATTATTATATTATTTGTTAGATCATGATTAGAATATAAAATGCTTGTATTAATTCATTAGGATTATTATTGTATGATTAATTATTGTAAAACCTGTGTAATTATTTAGTAAATATGTAATTGTAATGTATAAAATTGTGTATTTATAAATAGTTGTTGATGAAAGATGTAAATTTATGCAGTGAATGTATTCATTAATGCTTAAATTTATGGACGGATATAAATTTTAAAATACTGCTGTTGAAAAATATAAAAGCGATTTGTTGTCACTATAATATTTGACCGACTGGGTCGTCAATGATTGTTTTACAATGCATTTATTTCAGTTGAACTCCTTCAGTTTATTATACCTGCATCCTGCATATACCCAAATTTGTCAACAGCAAAGCGTGATTCGAATGGTTTTGATACCCTAAAAACCAATTGTGACAAGTTCATCAACTTATCTATTAATTGCTTTCATTAATATACTCATTATTGAACTCCATGAATGGATATAAAAACCTAATTTATAATAAAAGAAAAGAATTTATTAATATAATGTAGTAGAAAGTCAAACAATTAAGTTGAATCATTCAATAAAAATAGAACTACAATATTTTCTAGAAACTTACCATCGGACAATTAACCAATCTGATCAATAGATAAACCAGTGTTGTAAAACTCATTAAAAATAATCAACTTCACCATTTTTAATTGCATTCTAACTAAAGTGACCAACTTCAGACTTCTTGTGTTATTATTCAGACCAAATCGTCAAACTTAACCTCCAAAAAAAAAAATTAATTATGATAAAAATCTACAAAATTATCTTCTTCCGCAATCTTTAAACAAACAAATAAGTATACACATTAATTTTAACAACTATTTATATAAATATTTAAGCTTGATGCAATTTATGATAATTATCTCTGTTTAATTTTAGATAAAAACCAAAATGACAAAATCGATATTGATCATACAATGAAATGAATGAAGCATGAAGGGAATTTATGCTGAAATGCAACAAAAATTTACAAAACTATTTAGCAACAAACCTCCCAGATATATATCTATCAATGTTTAAGATGGTGTTTGTACATCAGGTAGAACATTTGAGCTAAAGATAACCTGCGTCCTTTTTCGATCCTTTTGTATTTTTCATGTGGGTGTTTTATAAGGGAAATAGGGCGGTTCAGGTTTATATTTATATTTCGCTATACAATGACAGCAGTATATAACTATTTTGCAAGATTATGAATTATTTGGTGATTGTATATTTTCAATTCTTTTACATGGGTCTATAACGCATATTACATTTATAAAGTTCATACTTATATAGTTTAAACCTAAAAATAATTCACATCTTCTTAAATATTAAATATTAGTTAATATTCGATTATCTTATTCTACAATCAGTTGCTTTACTGCAGCTTAACATAAATCATATTTAAATATAACATTATTCATTATTGCAATATAAAATAATTAGTTATTATGATAACACAAATACATGTACATATATTGCGTGTTATTTTTTCTGTTTAAATCTTGTGAACATATAATATATATGTATAAATATCTACGTTCTATTTTATTACATAATTTTATTTTTATAAAACTATAGTCTTGTTTTTATGTCGCAGTATCTAATATATACAATTACAAATTTTTTTTATTTATATTATCAAGACATTCCTGCAGCCACATCAAAAACGCCGTGATTGATGTACGTTTTTCGCTTTTTAAAATACTGTAGTGAAATAATATATACGAACGAAAAAAAAAATAATCATGAGGATAAAAAAAAATCAAGATGATAATTGGAAGAGAGAAAAAATATTTTGTACATGTATATATATATTCAAATGCATCTAATTTCCATAGCAAAAGGTTTGATGTAGATATATTAATTGCCGGACAGACATATCTTTCATTCCTTGCTCTTCTTTGATGGTCGAGACTTTAATGATCGGATTATAAAGCTGTTTTTTGATTTTTATTTTTTTATTACACTGTCCATAATAAAACTCGTGCGCGTATATATATACATATATTTAGATAAGATCAAGCGTATTACATGAGGGACACACATAAACGTTTTTATATGTTTCAGTATTTTTCATCTTTATTTTATATAATTATTTTCTACAGGTATAACTTCTCATCATTAATTTTTCGAATTTATATTATAAAAAATATTATATTTTAGTGGAGAATTAAACGAATTAATAATGGAGCTTTTCATCGTTGATTGTATATTAAGATATATTTAGTTATATTTATTTTTGTGTATTAATTGCAATTATAATAAATATTGCGTAATTATTAAAGGTGAAAATTAGTTTTTATTGTGAATAATTTAATGTGCAGCTTTCATATATCTATTAATGGTTAATTAATTATGTCAATTAAATATGTATACAGGATTAACAATTGTGTATATATATAATATGTATTTGGGTGTTTTATTTGAAGAGATATATATATTTTTTTTTCGCGTAACTGACGGAATATTATTACTCTAAATATAATTCAAGAAAAAAAATTTTATTTTAATATATTTATTAAATTACCATTCATTTATTGGTAAATCTCATTGTTGTTTTTTTTTATTTATTTATTTATGGCTTCGTGGTATTTTATGATATCAAATTGGTCTTTATTTGTATATTGATATTTAATCTTCAAAAGTGCTTATTGCAAAATTATTTTTATAGTGAATTGTTTCATTTTTTTTCAAATGTTAAAACTGATTTTTGCGCGAATTTTATGGTTTTTTTTCGATTTTTCTCACAAACTATCAACTTGACAGTAAAAGTATAAAGGATCTTTTTTGTAGGAAATTGAATTTTCTACAAAATAGTCCTCTTGAAAAAAAACCATTGAGCTAATAGTTTTCGAGAAAAATCCAATTAAAAATTTTCTTATTTAATCTAAATTTTAGTGTTTTTCAACAAATCACAGAACATAATTTAGGCGCTTTTAAAGATTAAATATTTCTATAAACAATTTCTATTGAGAATTAATTGAATAGCATAAAATGCCCCGAAACTTTAAATAAATAAAAAAAACAAAATAGATATTTACTTATAAATTAAATGGAAAAATTTCAAATTCATTTCTCAAGTACTGAATATTAAAATTAAAAGCTCATCTTTGGTGATAATTTTTTTTCTTTTTTTTGAATATTCAGAGTAATATTTTATCACCAAAAATTAATTTCACATAAATTAAAACTATCAATTGATTAATTTACTTCATAAATGTTCATTCGAAATCTAAAATATTAGCTATGGCTAGCTAATATTCATATATTATTATACACATAATAAAGTTTTATCCATATAAATACATGCGAATATCCTTCCTCTTTTGAGCATCTATATGATCATGAGACCACTGGGAAACCACGAGGACAATTGCCCATCAGGGTAACGATGATTCAAAATGGTTTCGTACTCATAACTCTACATATAATTAGTAACTAAAAGCCTTAGCTACTAAAATAATATATATTGCCAATGGGAGCAATGAGTATATCCATATATATTCAAGTATGTCAATAAACTTTGATTGTGGAAGGTAGGTATACATATATTTATCCACTTCAGCTCTATGTACAATACTCTTAGGAGCTTTAGTTAATCAGTAGAAATGGTGAATCACAATTTCAACGCAATTCGCACGTACCAATAAATTTACTGAAACAAAAATTAAATCAAAAAATATATTTGAATAATAATACAATAATAACACAGGTGAATTATAATGAGATAAAATAAATTTCCTTTTTCCAAGAAGCATCAGAGACTAAAACACAAATATAACAAACAAAAAGACGGCGGAGAAAATACAGAGAAAAAGTTTTGTTGAAAAATAGAGAAAAAAATATAAAAATAAACAGGAAAGATTAAAAGTATGTTGAAAATACTTATTTCAAAGCTGTTTTTCACAGAGATGATACTTTACAACGGTTCAACCATCCCTTTTTCGTTTAGATATTCAGTCAATGTATATAGTTTGTTCGTTTCATTCAATAGATACTCTCATAGCCTTTTCCAATTGCATTTCAGCAATATTAATTTTATTGCATGGTAATCACATAGATATTTAAGTGTAGATGTGACCCAGGGTGCATTGCTTTTCGTGCCGCTTCTCTTTTTGTTCAACCTAACCTATAAGTGTTGGGTGTGCGAACGAATATTTGTTTCTCTCACATCTTGTTGTCTGTATATATCCCAGGAAATTCAGGTAACATCTTGAAAATATAATTTTATGATCAACGAGCCTTTTCTCTTTCTATCTATTTATCTATCTTTCTTTTCCTCAGGCTTTCAGAATATATAAACGGCAAAACTATGTGGGCCAAAGTGTAAATTTTGGAAGGAAAAAAAAAAATCCTGATACCTTGCACCGACCGTTTTATGGCTGGGCTTTGGCGGAGCATTTCCGACAACATGCGATACAAGTATATAAATATATACATAAAAGCAAGAGACAGATATTAAAGAAAAAAAGACAGAAAATAAAAATGTGTATATATAAGTATATATAATGCATATGGAGTTCATTGCAGTCATAACTGTAAGGGCAAATATGGATGTTATATTGTTCATATACGAATAAACTTGCAAAAATATCGTCGATAATCCCTGTGAACATTCACGAGACAAAAGCTAAAGTATGTATACATTCGTATATTACATGCATTTTTATTATTGAAGATGATAATTAAGGTTAGGTGAGCCAGTTACTTTATATTTTTGTAAGAATAATATATATTTGAGAGGAAAAATGAATAGTAACTGCAATCAAAGGAAACAGGAATTCTTGTAAATCACATTGGATGTATTTTTGTGATATATAACTTCAATAGTCCCATCATTATTACGGGCATTATTGTGGACATGTAGATTTATAACCTAAAAATATAAATTTTAGTACGCATGTATTGTACAGGCCTGATGTATTATATTATTATAACATTTAAGCAATGATAAAACGGCCATGTTGGTTCACATGAATTGTCTATTTTCAATGTGTTCTTTTTTTTTTTTAGCCCTTTTACGATCGCGCTTATTGGAGAAGAGAATTTCAATATAAAACTCCACCTTTTAAATGTGCAGCATTTGGTAAGGAAAAAAAAACTATCTCTTTTATTCATTTGTATTGTATTCTATTCATACGAAAATTTTACTGTGTTACATTGCTATTTTATGACGTAGAGTAGATGAAAAATCTTGGTAGAATGTATGTATTATGGTTTTGTAGATTTGAAAATTTTGAGAGAATATACCGCAGTAGTTTTATATTTGTACGTAGGTTTTATTTAGCTATGAATAAGATTGATTGTGTGAAAATATGGGGAATCTATTGGGATTATGTTCAAAGTTTATTGAGAATGAAACAATATATAGAAATTATATTTTTATTTTAATATTTTAGAAATATATTGCATAGTTCGAATATGTTTGGGTTGAACTATGACTAATTTTTTCGATTCATTTAATTTTGAGTCATTAAATTCCACAATGAATGAAATAATCTTGTTGATTATGTTGTTTTACACCCCAATAAACTTTTATATATGGCTTTTCATGTTTATTAAACAGTAAGTCAAGTATTTATAGAACGAATTAAGTACAAATGTTCATGACTAATTATATTGTGTATAAATATTGGAAAAGATTTTTTATTTGGATAATTTATAGTCAACTAATTTTAAATTTAATTAGTTAAATATAATATATAATATTTTAAATGGAAATGAATGATGAAAAATTATTCTTTTGATTTGAATTTTCTCTTAACCATAATATTTTTTTCTTTTTGAGGTTAAGTTTACTAATTGTTTTCAATCACAATATTTAAATCAGATGAAATGGTCATAATTAAGGATCGTGTGAATTCTTTTATATTTCATTATCGTCAATTTGTGATTTATCAATTCTCTATTGATAAAGGTAGAAAAAATATATTTAATTTGCGTCGTATAATTTGAATTATCGCCGTTGATATTTCCTCTGTCGATATAACAGAAATTTTAGTTCAACAAATTTCTGTAGGATATTTGATATTGTACAGGGAACTTTTGTACCGATAAATGAAATGTTTAAAAATTATTAATCTGTATTTCAGCAGCACCAATGATTTCCTACTCGTTTCCCATATAATTTGAAATTTTTATTGAACAAATATATAATTATAAAATAAGCTGTTTAACGGTTTTATTCAACGAAATTTTGTAAAGAATAAAAATATCACACCATGGCTTATTTAATTTTTTACTGATAAAACAATGGGGTGATGAATATTATCAATAAATTAAAATTAAATTCAATACAGGTATTCACTCTAAATATATACATGTCTATATTCAAATAAAAATAACCATTAAATTAACTAAAATTATTTAATCATCAATTTATGATATTTATAACCTAAAATATTATTATCTGATATGAATTTTATTTTTATTATTGTTATTAAAATAATTCTGCATTATATATTTAAGGATTAATTGAAAAAAAAGTGAGGGAACATTATTTGAGGTTATGTCATGGCTTTAGAGGCGTCTATTGTTGAACGACTACAAGAATTACGAAAATGGCAAATAATTCAAGAAGAACGACTACTGAAACAACAACAGGAACAACGGGAATTATTAAGTATTGAACAAGAGCGTATGTATGAAGCTCTTGGTATGTCTATGAAAGATGTTATTGTAGATGAATCTATTATAGATCAGATGTCGGTGTCGAAAATCAAAGACCACGTTGAGACATTAAAAGACAACGGGAAGGCTCATATAAAAATCAATGAAATTCCTCAGGAAACTTCAAATATTAACACACAACGATTTACAACTTCAAACAATGATTCAACAATGTTTGGAGATTCAGAAGAAGAGTTAAATACGCAATTAAATGTCCCTAATGTTTGTTTAAAAGCTTTTGACGGTGATTTAACACCTTTTGATTCGACAAACTATAAAAATTTACCGCAATATAAATTACAGGTTGAAAATGATTATCAACAAATTGATGAGACACCTAAACGATTCAGTCGAAATAATTTTGAACGATCTATAGAGGAAATTGAACCTCTTACAATTGATAAATCATTGACTAAATCTGTGATTATTGATGAAATTCCTGTACCTTCGCCAAAAATGGATTTTAAAACTTTATTGGAAGAAAAATTGCGAGATGCTGAAGCAATGAATGTTAATGATACATCGACACCGAAAAATCAGATTAAAAGACCATTTTTACGTAAAGGTGAAGGTCTCGCAAGATTTCAACCAAATTCAGCGTTAAATAAAGTTAAAAAACCTGTAAGACCTCGTAATTCATCACGTTTCAGCAATTCACCATGCAATAAATCACAGAAAATCAATACGAAAAACCTTGTTGCAAAACCAAAAGTCAACATTGATAACAATAATAAAAAAAAGGTTAATGAAGTGTCTCGTAAGAGTATAGGTGTGATTCCAAGTGTTGCACAACAAAAATTAGTTTTATCAAACGTTGCACTCCCAAAAAAATTAGTTCGCAATAGTAGATCTTTACCACCAATTCCCATGTCGATTTCACCCTCCAATCCCAATGAATCAACTGAAAAATATGTATCAAACGATGAATCGAATCAATCCGATCTTGATTCATCAAAATTAGAAACAAAAATATTCGAAATGTTGGAGGAAAAAGCTGAAAATTCAAGTTTTTGTTCTACATCAAGTGCTGTTGTTGCTTTCATGCAACAATCAACACCATTAAAGCTCCGAAATATTCGTAAAAATCTCATGTCGCAAAAGCAAACGAAAAATCAAGCAAAAGATCAAACCGACGATGAAGTTTTAAATGAAATTGTGCATACATTAAAATCAAATAAATTGCCATCATCACAAACAATAAAAATTCATGAAACATACGCTCAAAAAAATACAGTTGCAACTAAACAGGATTCTAATTCAATTGCAAATGATAATCCGCCTCAAACAAGTACAAAAAATATTCAACAAAGTATTAAACAAATTATCCAACCAACAAATCAAAAAAACAATTCACTTCATCACACTAATAATTCAACACTAAGAATAAATTATCCTAAAATAAATCTTGATGTCAGTAATTCGTCTAGTATCATTGACATTCATTCACTGTGCGAAAGTGATTGTTTAGATGATAGACCAAACAACGTAATAGATAATAATTGTAAAGACACTATAGGTAAAATTGAAACGAATGTAAGTATGCATGTGAGGTTTGCTGAGTATAATGAATATAAAACAATTGGATTAACAGACACGTCGACTTTATCAACTGATTCACATTCCGTTGCTGTACGTGAAAACGAAAATGATCATTCCGAGTGTGAAGAATCATCGGACTCTGAAACATTGCCATCGCAAGATGATATTATTAGTCAACGTTTTTCGACCAATGTATCGGAATTAAAAAATCAGTCATTGGATCAATATGATTCAAGGGTTACTACGAATTTTATTATGAATAAAGAAGCATTGACTGCAGGAGAATGCAATGATGACACTGAAAATTCTGATACTAATTCTATTGATCAAAGCTCTGAAGATGAGCAATCAGAGTTTAACGATTCTGAGGGCACTTATTATGATGAAGACACTACAATATCAGAAATTCAAGAGGCTATGGCGAAAGTATTGAATGATAATGATTCAAATGTTGATAAACCGTTAATTAATCCGGAAAATTCACCTGGACAACAACAATTGCCTGTAACAAATGATACAATATTCAAATCCGATTTATTGAAGAATCGATTATTAGAATTAGAGCGTGAAATTGATATTTTTCGTAAAGAAAATGTTGCTTTGTCATTACAACGTCAAAAAGTACAAGATGAACATCGTCAATTGCAACGTGAATTCAAGGAAAAAGAAGTGAATTTAGAGCGCGAACGAAATCAAATGAATACGAGATTTCAGGAGGAAAAAAAACGTTTGGCACGTGAAAAATCTGCATTGGAAAATCGTTTGCGTGATGCGCGTGAAAAATCAATTCAATCTAAACAAGAGCGTCAGGAGATTCAATTGTTAAATGAACAATTGAATGAATTAAAGGATGATATCGTTGAGAAAGAGAGTCGTTGGCAAGCGCTACAGGCTCGTCAACGAAGTCAAATACGTGTATTACAAATGGAAAATTCTAAATTAAAATTAGAAATCGAACGTTTACAAGCGACTAAACGAGTTAATAGTAAATTAAAACGTCCAAGTACTATTTCAAATACTAAAGCTATTCATCAGATAAATAAACAATTGGATGGTAAAAGAGGTGTGAATAATCCTAATTCAATACCCGACGAAGAATTAGAAACATCAAAAATTATTCGGAAAAAAAATCCTAATCTATCTCCTGTTTTTTCTACTTCAACAAATCAAAGTCCATCGTCGACTGTTGAAACGGAAAAAGGTTTTGATTATAATTCAATACCAGCACAAAAATCTGCTGGTAAACCAACTGAAGAATCTGTTTCAAAGAAACGTCAGTTGTATGAAACATTACTCAAAGATGCTGCGCCTGTTTATCAAGAACGTATTTATGATGAATCGCCAATTATTTTAGAGAAAAATAATGATGAACTGGATGAAGTGCCGTCGAGTTATGAAAATAAACGGGATATTGTATTGAAAGCAAAACCAGCAAGAGTTGAAAGTGAATTCACAACTGCTCAACGAACTACTGATACAGTTTATCAATATCAAAATAAATCACCGCATAACAATGACGATTCTCAACGACAGAATACTGTGAGAATTAATGATGAAAGACGAGAACGAATATTGAATGATAATTTAGAATCACAGCAATTAATTCGCGGTTCTTATCAACAATTTGTTCGCGATGTAATTACTCCCAGACAGGAAGAGAATAATTTTATTTCTAATAATTCATATTCTAATAGTACAAATAATTCACGAAATTCACCGGCTAAAAAAAATTCACATCCAAAATTAAATTATTCATCTGATAGAATAAAATCAAGGACGGATCAAGATCAATTCATGAAAAATAAACGAAATGAAATTAATAATTCATGTGTTATTGAGATGGAGAGTCGAAAAGTAGAGCAGACAAAAAGAGATTATGTAAATGATAGAATGAAATTTATTTGTCGATTAGATTCTGAATTAACGCCACGTAGTGAACATCAAAATCCTTTACCTCAACTACCTGATTGTATGACACCTCGCCCGGATCAAATTCAACTTAGTCAAATATCTGATTTACCAACTCCGAAAAAATTCACTTCATCGTCAGCGTCGTCGTCACCATCGACAATTAATAATTTCCGGGAAGTAAAACATCCTGATGGACACACAGAATATTGGTATCCAAATGGAAATGTTAAGAGAATATATCCTGATCGGAATATTACTAAAATGATTTATTACAATGGCGATGTGCGTGAAACAACATCGGATGGTTGTATAAAATATTTCTACGCTGCAACGAAAACATGGCATACTACTTATCCAGATGGTTTTGAAATTATAGAATTTCCCGAGTGAGTGAAATTAATTTTTACCATCAATTTTAATTTGTTCCAAATGATAAATATTTAATTTTAATATTATTCTAATTTTTTTTATTCACAGTGGACAACAAGAAAGAAGAACAAAGGACGGGGTAGTTGAAGTATCTTTCCCCGATGGATCTGTGCGATTAATGCAACCGGATGGCATTGAAAAATGGGCATTACCCGATGGAACAATTGCTGAAACTTTTCCTAATGGTGAAAAAATTCTTTCATTGCCAAATGGTCAACGTGAAATACACACTAAAGATCACAAAGTAATTAATTGATACAATAGATATTTATAAATTATTTGTTTGTAGAGTGTTTAATTAATTTATAAATTTTTTTAATTATTCATAGCGACGCGAATATCCAGATGGCACAGTGAAGTTTGTTTATCCTGACGGTACACAAGAGACTCGATATTCAAATGGACGCATTCGTATTAAGGATAAGGAAGGTAATCTCGTTATGGATTCATATCAAACGTGATAATATGAATTTATTGATAATTTAATTTTTACAAATGCAGTATCCAAAGCTTCAATTAATAATACAAAAATAATCTTTTTTTTTTTTCTTTGAACAAATATCAATTAATTTATGAGTTCATTTACATTTAATGATAGAATAATAATAAGATATGGTATGATATGGCCATTTTGTATTAAATTGTTGATTTAATATCAATTATTCAACAATATTTTTATACATTTAAGATAAAAACAAAAGCAAAGACTGTATTTGATAAATAATTTTTATCTAATTAAATCTAAAATATTTTTATAAAAATTTAAATCTTAGAAAAGACATTTTATTTTTATAAAAATGTAGGTAAATGTTTATAAAAAATATACTAAATAAAATCATTTACGTTATATCATAAATTTACGTTATTTGAGCCATTGATTGACAAATTTCATTTATATTAAAGACAAAAAAAATAAAATACAATATAAATTTGTACTGTAATGATAAAAATTAAAAATAATTCTATTTATCATTATCAAACATGGCTTTTAAAATTAGATACAGCATCATTTTTCGTACATTCTTTCAACATCATCGCCAATTCATGTACTTGACGATCAATTGGTGTTGCTGTACTCTCTGGTAACTTTACAAAATCTAAAATTTCATTTATCGATAAATCATTTTTCACTTTATGACTTCGTGATGGTAAATTGTCTACTGCAATTTTTTGTAACGCAGTAATAGCTGTTTTGTATGTTACAATTGTATACGATAATCCATCGTACGGCGATACAGACCATAAAAAATTTTGTATATAATGTAAATCGGTAATTAAACGTCTTGGCCGTGATTTAACAATAACATAAATGAGCAATGGTATTAAATCATCAGTTGGTATTATTTTAATTGTATTTCTCATTTCAATTAAATCATTTTCTTCATAGGATTCTATTTTTGTTTCAACATCTGCTAAAGCTCCTTTAATCTCAGCAATTATTAAATCTAATGTGGATTTTAAACATGTGAATTTCTCTAATGGATCATGACGTGCATCTAATGTCGCTAATTCGACAATTGCACATGGTAATGATATGGCAAGAGCTTCTTTAACACCCAATTGATCTGGTGTTACACGAAGTCCAATTAATTCATCAATTTTCTTCTTTAAATTCAAATCATCTTCGTCCAATGCGTTATTTAATAGAGAATATATTTTGTCATGTAATTCATGCATGATAAATATTTCAAGTGATGTACTTAGAAGCTTTTGAAATCGTCCATCGCGTTGTATGTCTAAATTAAATTTACGCATTATCTGCGCCCAATTACGTCTTATCCATTCTTGCAATGCATCTCCCAAATCGTTTGAAGATTCATAATTATTAGGATCAATTGTTTTAATATTTGCTGCAAGTTCTATTAATGAACAACGTTCCAATGTGGCGATTTCTTGAAGAAAATTCAAAGCGCTGTGCAAACAGTTGAAAATAAATTTTATTATTTGTTTATTTTAATTTAATTGAATAGTAAATATTTAAATAAATAATTGTGAACTTACTCTTTATATGATGCAATAATACGATTTAATTTTATTTTATTTTCAATTGGCTTTTGCAAATTTACGTATTTTTCATGCAACAATTTGTCGACGATGACAATATTGTATATTTTAAAATCTTTATTGTAACCTCTTTCGATATTTAATATTTTTATTTTATATGATTTCGGATAAATGAATTCTCCATTCTGTTGAATTAATCGGATATAATCATCTTCGAATTTGAATATTCTTGGGTTTTTTAAATTAGTGGATTCATAATGATATGGCAATCGTGAAAGAGGTTTCAATATGTGATCGTCTGAAATTATTATTTAATAATCATTAATATCCATGTTTTATTATTAATAATAATACATTGAATTAAATTTATTACCAACAAATTCATCCGTTATATTTAATCCTCGTAAAGAATCTGTGCATGGAATGCAAATGGTCAAACATTTTGATAATGCCACGTCATATTTAGCCTTGAATTTTTCCTAAAATTAAAAAATAATATATTAATTAATATAAACAAAAAACTAAAACAAGATAAATTGATGTTGAATGCATAAACAATTAAAATATTTCTTAGAAATGATAAAGTAAAAATTAAGAGATTTTTTTTTTTATTTGTTTGATGAATATACTTACTCTTAATACCAAATAAAATGGATTAAACATTATTTCATCAACTTCCATGGTGTAAACATTGTTGTGTACACACTTTCAACGTCAAAAGTATTTTTTGTTTATCACAGCACATGATTACTACGTGTGTCATATGGCATCTTAAAAAAAAAAGCAAGAAATAAATCTGAGTAATCAAATGATAATTATATGTATTCATGTTATTATTCTTTATTACTTACATAATTATATACTTTATTGATGTAAAATTATGTACAAACATATGATATTTAATGATTTTTCCGTTTAGATTGTTAATATTAAACAATTATAACGTTAAATTCGTCAATTACATCAACGACAAAGCAAATGTAAAATCCAGTCATGAAATATAAAAAATATTTTTAGAAATACATAAATATAATTACATATATCACCTTGATATAATTGATAAATATGAATTTTAAACATTTTAAACAATTTCAACAATTGTTAATCACAACAATGAGGACTTATTTGCTTTTGTAGTCACCGAACCTAACCTAAAAATCCAGTCATGAAATAAAAATATTTAAAGAAATACAAATATATAATTACATATAAAACTTCTTCTATATACTCGATTAATATGAATTTTAAACATTTTAAACAATTTTAACAATTGTTGTTAACAACAAAGAGGACTTTGCCTTTATAGTAACCGAACCTAACCTAAAAATCCAGCCATGAAATAAAAAAGAATATTTATAGAAATACATATGTACAATTACATACATAACCTTTCATATACTTGATAAATATAAATTAAAAAAAAATATTTCAACAATTGTTGATTACAACAAAGAGGACTTTGTCTTTGAGGTAACCAAACCTAACCTAACATTTTTTCTTTGTACTTTTATCATAAAATTCTCTCTATCATCATGCAAAGTTCGAGTGTATGATTGGTCAAGTATTTCAGTCCAATCTATCCCGCTCAATATTTTGAATATTATAATTTGCATTACATATGCTGTAGGTTCATAAATTCACAAAACCACACACAGTTATAAGATACATGGTTATATATACATATATACAACAGCAGTAAATTAAGTTACTGATGTGGTCATTTATTACGCCGCAATTTTCTTTTTATTGACAATAAATCTAACGGAGAAACTGCAACAAGACAGATTGGCATCATCAAGGTGTGAAAAAAATTCAATTATACAAAGAAATCAATAAATTATCAACATGAAATTCATCTGGATAATTTACTTAATTGTCTACATTTTCGCCGGTTCTGATGGGAATGTTTTAATCAGCATTATTGATTCAATGAAGTTTAATGACAATTATTTAGACAATAATGCTGACAATGATTTATCAACCGTGAGTTTAATATCATTTTAATTATATTATTATTTTAATCACGTATAGTAAATAATTTTTCTTGGATTCTATTTCCATTTATTTATTTATTTATTTATTTTTTGTCCATTAAATAATTTGAAATTGCCTAATTTACAATTCTATTAGCCACTAAATACTACATTCACACAAATATTATTCAAGAAAATGAATATATTTAAATAAAGAATGAAATAGAAAATATTCATGTGGAATTTTATAAAATAAATTTCAGCTTGATATGATAAGTCGGGATGGTTATCCGGCAGAAGCACATATTGTAACAACGGAAGATGGATATTTATTATCACTACATCGAATCCCCGGTGGAGTCGATTCTCAAGCTGTATTTTTACAGCATGGACTTCTTGGAAGTTCTGCTGATTGGGTAATTTCTGGACGTGGCAAAGCCTTGGGTAATTTTATTTAATGGATTGAAGAATTAAAGTTCTTTGAAATGATTATTATGTATGAATTAATTTTTATTTATCTCTTTTTTTTGGTAGCTTATTTATTGTACGACAGTGGATATGATGTTTGGCTTGGTAATGCTCGTGGGAATACTTATTCACGAGCTCATACTCATTGGTCGATTGATGATGCGAAATTCTGGAACTTTAGGTATAATATTTTTAGTATAAATTGCAAATTTAATTCAATTTTATTTTGTCAAATGGTGATGGAGTGTTTAATATAATTTATGTTATTTAATATATATTTTTTTTTATTTGTATTTGCAGTTTTCACGAAATGGGAGTGCATGATTTGACTGCAGTGATACCTTATGTAACGAAATTAAAGCAGGATAAATTAATTTATATTGGACACTCAATGGGAACAACTATGGGATTTGTTATGGCATCAGAACGTCCAGATATTTCGAGTAATATTCGATTTATGATTAATTTAGCTCCAGTTGCATTTATGAAGAATATAAAAAGTCCTGTACGAATAGTGGCACCTTTTGCTTCTGATATTGAGGTACATTATTCTGATATTACTAGAAATATCGGTATATTTTAAATTCATACAAAAATAAAAATTAAATAATAATTAATTATTTCAGATAGTGACACGTTTTTTGGGAGTTAATGAATTTCTTCCGCAAAATATATTCATTAAATATTTAGCCGAATACGGCTGTAAATTAAATACTGTTGAAAAAAACATTTGCGAAAATGTTATGTTTGCAATTTGTGGATTTGATGGAACGCAATTTAATATGGTAAATGATTATTATAAATTATAATATTGATAATTTTATTTAGATAATTCTTTTTCTTTTATTCAGACTTTGTTGCCAGTTATTTTGGGTCATACACCTGCAGGATCGTCCATAAAAAATATCATTCATTTTGCTCAACAAATTAATTCAGGACGATTTCAACAATATGATTATGGAGCTGTAAAAAATCTTGAGTTTTATAACACTACATATGCGCCAAGTTATAATTTAACAAAATTAAATATACCTTTAGCATTATTTTATGCTGACAATGATTGGCTTGCTGCACCAAAGGTTATTTTTATAATTGTTTTTTAATTGTTAATCTATTTTATATTGTGATTTATGATTTTTTATTGCAGGATGTTAAGACACTTTAT